>PVIR01045323.1:0-10758 GCA_004026965.1 Petromus typicus
GGCATGTGTGAGGACCTGGGTCTGAACCCAGAACCCTAAAAAGTACCAAAATTAGGACGAGTTAGAACGAGTAAGGAAGTGCTATCTGCCTTACTCTTCACCACTGGTAGTCATTTCTTATGTTAGCTATGCTCCGAACTAAATATCACTTTATTTTAAAACAATAATATCCAGGGCTGGGGATATAGCTCAGTGGTTCCAGCACCTGTCTTGCAAGCGCAAGCACAAGGGCCCGGGTTCGATCCTGCTAACAACATAACAATACTGGGTGTGGAGACTCACCCCAGCAGCAACCAGTACCACATACCACAGTGCCGGGCGTGGTGGCTCACGCCTGTAATCCCAGCACTCGGGAGGCAGAGGCAGGAGGATTGCTGTGATGTGAGTTGGAGGCTGAGCTCAGGGCCAGCCTGAACTACAAAGCGAGACCCTGTCTCAAAAAAAAAACCTAAAAAAATAAATAAATAAAATAAGACAATAATATGCACAACATACCCCGTTCCTTTGATTACTTCCATTTACTCCACCAGCTATCCATCCGCTTAACTAGGACTCTGGAAAGAGAGATGGCCAGGACCACAGAACCTGCGAGGTGGCCTTTCTGAGGAGGAGGAGGCTGGAGAAGCCAGCTGTGCCGAGAAATCTTGGGGAGCTTCGCCCGTTTTTTGTGTATCTTCTATTCTGAAATGTGTCCACACACATTAAGGAAACTGAGCTGCTCTGGCCATAAAGGGAACCTGAGAAACCTGACACAGCAAGTGGTAGGTGCCACTGACCCTGGCACTCTCGGGGGCTGAGGCAGGAAGATCACAAGCTAGATCCTCGGCAACACACACACACACACACAGGCCCCGTGTGATGGCCCTGGGTTCAAGACTCAGATAGAACCATCAGTCAGTACCACAAAATTTCTATCCAAAACAAAAACACAAAAACCTGACAATGACAAAAAACGAAAATAATAACAAAGCAGGAACAGATTTTGTGAAAAAGATAACCATCCTTGTTTAAAGGCAAAAGAAGAGGGATTAGCAGAGAAAAAGCAAACTTGGAGGCAAGGGCCCTGGAACGGGGGACTGCTGCTAAGGCAGCCCGCTGGGCAGGGCTCCGCGCTGCCACCTGCTGCTCCGTTAGTGCATCTTCCTGTGTGGAACTTCAGACCTGACAGCAACTCCGGACCTCTTCCCTCCACACCCCACGCTCCCCTCGCATCTCACTAGTCACAGGGTCCCCAGGAGGGGTCACCCCTCCTCTCCCAGCACAGCTGGAACCCAGCTGCTCAGCACCTCCTGATGCTCCCCGCCCCGGTCCAACCTCAGGTACCCAGACTGCAGAGCGATTCCTGCCAACCCCAGGACCCACTCTGGCCCCTCCGTTTATTTTCCACGAGCAGCCTGTGGAATCTCTGGTTAGCATCGGGTAGTTCGGGCCGAGCCCCTTCCATACTCCAAACTCAACAAGGGCCTCTATTTCACTTGGAATAAAATTCAGTCCTCACTATGGTCAGGTCTACTCACGCCCCGACACCAGTCCCGATTCCCAGCTTCCCCTATCCTCCCCCAGAACTTTGCAGCATCTCAGTACCCCTTTCATCTTCCCCCTGAACTGCATCCCACACCCTTTCCCACTTCACCAAGGACAAGAATGTTGTTCTGCTCACAGCTACATCCCTGGAGCGGAGCCAAAGCACCTGACACGAGGCAGGTGCAAAGTACTTGCTTTTAGGTTTTGGTACGGTTCCGTTTTGGTGGTGAGACTAGAGACTGAACCCAGGGCTTCATACAGAGCTACACCGCAAGTCCTTCTTTTGTAATTTTTATTTCTGTTAAGTCATTAAACTGGCCGAGCTGGACTTGATCTTATGATCCTCCTGCCTCTGCCTCCCAGCATGGTGAGACTACTGACGCACACCATCACACTCAACATTTTATTCTTCTGAAAACACCAGGAATATTCTTTCTGCTTCTAGTCAAACTACTCTACGCATTGCTACAATGCTGGCAACTATCATTTGTTCTTAATGAACCATTCATGAAAGTTATGAGAAACTTGCAAGCCTAGAAGTCTGGATCGGTTTCTAATCGATTCTACACGTGTGCCCGGGGCAGACAGGAACCGTCACCAGAATCAGTCACCCAGACCCAGGCACACCGAGGCAAGAGCTCCGGCCACCTCACCACCCAGTCAGGGGACAGCGAGACATCAGACTAGTGCAGGCTGCACAGTACCTGTCCCTGTTGGGTCACCCCCCTGGATCATGAAGTCCTTGATGATTCTGTGGAATTTGGTGCCGTTGTAATAACCGCGCCGGGCCAGCTCAGCGAAGTTCTTACAGGTCTTGGGCGCGTGCTTCCAGTACAGCTCCAGCACAATGATTCCCATGCTGCGGGGCAAGAGGACAGCAGGGTGAGGTCATGGCATCCAGGGACATCATGGGACGCTTCGGGTCTCTAGGTTCACTTGATTTTGTTTGTTTTGTGAGACAGGGTCTCACTATGTAGCTCTGGCTACCCTTAAACTCACGATTTAATCAAACGTTGTGTTTAATTCCCCAGGACCAAAGGGAGCTGAAAGGTAGAATTCTGTCGTACGAGAAAGGAAGGAAGCGGAGGCCAGCGAGCAGGGACAGCATGAGAACTCCACGCTCTGGCTGAAAAGGAGCAGGGGGCGAACAGAGCTAGGGAGAGGGGTCGAAAGAAAAAAGGAGTGAGGGAGGAAAACCAGAGATTGCCTTACATGCCAAACTAGAAAGTTTTAGCATTACACTGTCAGAGCAGCCACAAGTCATGGAAAGCTCCTGAGCAGGACCCACTGCCCTGTTTTGTCTTAGCAAGATCAACTGAAGCATTTTCCAAATAGGCGAGGGGATAAGTGCGGAGAAAGCCGCACGTGAGACAGGCTCAGCAGGCTCCCAGCAGGGCTCCCTCCATACTCCAGCCACGCTTTTGACCGAGCCGTTTAATAAAAACCGAACACCTCTCTTGTTAAAGCTAGAGAACACAGACAGAGAACCTTTATGAGTTGCCAGAAGGATTAGACTAAGTGATGCCATAGTTGGAGACTCGGCAAACCGGTGCTTAATTATATCACTATCACATCACCGTTCGGTGAGTTGTTCTTGTAATTTCATAGCGATTTGTGACGCAACTGTAATATCTGCCTATCTGTCTCCCTCAAAGGCAGGGCTGTGTTTTAGCCGCCTCTGCACCCTCAGATTTCAGATGCGCGGTGCTCAGCGGTCGATTCACTCACAACACGTTTGTTCGGTCAATGAATGAACGAGAGGGACGAGGACCGCCGCTGCGCGGGGACGCTGGCTTCTCGGAGCCGCATGCCAAACCGAGGCCGAGCGAGGCCCAGGATCTGCGTCTCTCCCGCCGGTCCAGCCTCCCGGCCCGACCCCTCACCTGGTCTCCAAGTAAACGTTGGGCGGCTGCCAGGAATCGGGGGGAATCGCCGCCATGTCCAAGACACCGGAACCCTCTTCCTCTAACAGCAGCTACTTCCGGCGGCGATTAGCTGGGGACCCTTCACTGCGGCGCGCACTTCCGGGCCGGGCGTTCAACTCGCTGAGTCCACAAATCGAGGCGAGAAAATGGAACAAGAATATGGAGCCTTCTTCCAAGGCCGGGAGGCTGAGGTGTGACCTGAGAAGAAGCTGAGCACCAGGTCCGAGAAAGGTGTAAGACTCCGTACAGGCTGCTATCTGCAAATATTTAATGCACTCACTTTCCGGACTAGCTCATTGGCTCGTTTACGCACGGAAAGCGGGGACACAAATCCTCACTCTGATTGGACAGATATTCTGACACTTAATTCGGAGCCGTCCCACAATTGGACAGGAACGGAAAGAACAAAAACAAAGGCACTGGAGATGCTGTTAAAGAAAGTTTGTCGGGCGCTATATACCATTTAGCTATACTTACCCTTTGTAAAAATATCTTTCGTAAATATTTCAATATATGTGCAAATGTGTTTCATTAATACCGCCAGGTTGTCTTAGTTGACTGAAAAGAAAGTTTTGTGCTATTACCTGTTTCTTTTTATTTTAAGAGCCTTTAGCAGTGGGGCGCCAGGGATTTAGCTTAGTGGTTCCGCCCCCTACCTTGCAAGCGCAAGGTCTCAAGTTTTGGCCCTGCTAACCACAGACCACAGTGCTGGGTGTGGTGACTCACTCCCACCAACAGTCTGTACCACATGTCATAAGACCGGCCGTGGTGGCTCACGCCTGTAATCCCAGCACTCGGAGGCATAGGCAGGAGGATTGCTGTGAGTTCTAGACTCGCCTGGGCTATATAGTGAGCTCCCGGCCAGCAAGTCTTTTTTTTTTTTTTTTGTCTGTGACTTATACAACTAACATTCTGGCCATTATTTTAAGATTATTGTACGCAGTATGTTAACTGACATTATTCTTTGTTATGAAATTTTATTTTTTCAGAAATATCTACTTGTACTGCATTGAAATAGTTATTTTAAAAACTCGTTTACTGTACAAAACAATCTTGTGCTCCCATTTTTCAAATGTAAAAAATGGAAACTCAGCAAAGGCTGATTTACCAGGCAGAGTTAAGAAAAAAATGGGAAGGGATTTCAGCTCCAAGAGGAGGGAGCTAAAGGGGACACTGCTCCAATGAAGAGCAGAGGGGCCTGTTAGAGCCACGAGGCTTTATGACACTGTAGAAGTGGGCTAGGGTCTCTTGGATCGTTCTCTAAACGGAACTTTGCAAGATGGCTCTAGAAAAGTCTATATTGCTTGAGGGGGCAACGTGGTCTCCATCTTTCTGCTCGGGACAGTCTGTTTTTGAGGCCGTGCTGGAATCCGAAGTGGATGAAGGCAGTGACCAGAGACTGCTAGGTGGCTATTGGCATTTGAATGTCCCTGTAAATCTATTATCTTGATGTTCTCAGTCTTGAAGGAGGATGAGACAGATTATGTAAATTTAGAGTCATAAAATGTGGATTTGTTGGTTCTTGGTTTCTTTTGCTAATTAACATTATACTTGTGAAATATGTCCATGTTATTGTATGCAGTGGTCACTTTTCAGTGTTCTGTGCAGGTGTAGTGTTGGCCATAAACATCTTGAGATAAGAAGAAGAAATAAAGATATACAGAAAGGAACTAAGGAGGTTGTAATTTTGATGAAACTAATTTTGAGAAGACTATACAAAACTGCAGCTTCTCGACCAAGTCAGGGTTACCCATGGTCATAGTACCTTCTCGCCTTGGGGCCAAGTTTCTTTCAGGCTTCTTGCTCCTGAATGCCCAACACTCATAAACGCCTATGTTTGTAAATTGGGGCTGTGTTTTTCATTTCTTTTTTCTTCTCATGTTGTAAACCCACAAATTCTAAAGCCATCCATTCTCAAAGGAGCAGCACTATTAATTGGGTAACAGTATGTCTATACTTCAAACACATCGTACAGTTTGTATTTTAACCTAGTTGATAATTAATTTTTTTCCTGAGCTTACTAATGAATACTCTTGACAGACATTAGGGGAACAGTAAATAACTCCAAAGATAAACACTCCAGACCTCTGTCTCAAGGACACAGCCAACCCCAGACCACAGCACACCTCACCCCTCAAGCACCCCCACTCTTTCCCTTTGAGGGTGCACTGTTTTGGATTCTGCCTAATAAACCCACCTAAGCCTCTCACCAGCATCTTGGAAGCCTTTTCGGTAACAATAAATCAAGAACTCACCCAGAGTGAGTTGAAATCACCCTCTCCTTTTGGGGTGGTACTTTGGACTCCATCTGATGTCTGAAACTACAAGCATTTATATATTCTGTTGCTAATGGGCATCTATGATGTTTCTGGATCGTTTATCTAACAAATAAGGTTGCTGTGACTGTTAAAGTTTCTACTGTCTGCCTAGAAGTAGAATTTCTGGGTCATAGGGAACCTGTGTCGCTTAGGAAATGACCCATACACTTTGCCAGCGTGGCTATACCGGGGCACATGCCCACCAGCATCCTATCTGCTGTGACCCTACTTGGCATCGCCAGCCTTTCGCACTTCAGGAATTCCAGCCCTTTTTAAATTTTGAGACAGGGTCTCACCGAATGGCCCAGGCTGTCTCCGCTTGCAGTCTTCCTGCTTCAGCCTCACGAGGAGCTGAGATTATGCATGGGTGGATCAACATGCCCAGCTTGATGACCACGATTTTAATATAGTTGAATATATTACAGGCAGAGCAGGATAGAGTCTGCACTTCAATGGACTCCTTATCTGTAAGATCAGTTTGAAGTAAGTTCATGGCTGGGTAAACTTCCTCTGGTTTGCACAGAGCTAAGCGCTGTGGGACTATTTATTGCAGCTGCTGCATAAATACAAAGTGCTCATTAGTATCCAGCGCGCAGTGAGTGAATGCGGAGTGATCCATTTGCTTGTCTTTCTTGCTGGCTTCCCGCTCCCAAACGGAAAGTGCTGTCTTCCATCTTCGTTTCCCTCCAGCTCCTATCCTTTAATACCAGAAAACCTTTGGAACGAAGTAGGGGACATAATAAATGTCAACAGACTCAGTCAGCCCAGCTCTAGAAGTTTGGGTCCCTCTAGCTTCCAAAGAGCCTCAGCACGAGACCGACGCCAGGGGGAGCAAGAGCCCGCGCCCCCTGGTCTCGCGAGCGTTCCCTCGCGCGCCGTGACGTCCCACGCTCCGTTATTGGCGGAAGCGCTTGTGGCGTGAGAGTTGCTTCCGGGTCGCGCTCCCGGAAGCGGGAAGTTGCCGGCCCACCCCTCCTTGCCGGGCGGCGGTGTCCCCGAGGCGGGAGGAGCCCGTGGGGGCGCGGGCCCGCATGTGAGTGAGTGGGACCCGAGGCCGGGAGGGGGGAGGCCGCCCCGTGACAGCCTCGCCGCCTTGCCGGCCAGTGCCAGCCCGGCGCTGCTCCCCTCGCCGCTGCCGCCGCCCCGCACGCCGGCGCTGAGCCGTCCGGGGAGCCTGGCCTTTTGCTGACTGACAGCCTCCCGCGCTGCTTCCCCCGGGTCAGCTCCCTGAAGACCGAGCTGTCTCCCCTGGGCGCTGTCGAGGAGGAAAAATCGAGTTCGACCCCGCTGGCCCCGCTTCCCTGGCGTCACGGCAGCGTCCAAAACCTTCGCGGCGCTGGCAAGGTCCGCGTTTCACAGCCCTGTCGACGGGTTCTTTTTGCTAAGTGTTCACTTGTTACGTGATCAGAGCTGGCCTCTAGGATTCGGAGGGGAACGTGGTTTGGTGCACTGCCAGGAGCGGAGGAGCCGCTGGTTTCGTAATCCCCTTGTAGTTCAAGGAAATTCGCCTGCCAATGTTCCCGTGTAGTTTTAGGACCTAACCCTGCAGGCTACATTTTTTTCTGGGTCTAAGTGCCCGCAGGCCTTGGTATTCAAAAGTGAATTTGTTTTAAGTTAGACACCAGTAGCAGGTCGTGATGACACGCGCCTCTAATCCGCACCACGCAGGAGGAGCGTCGGGCGGAGGACTGCTGCGAGTTTGAGGTCAGCCTGGGCGGGCGCTACATGGTCAGTTCAAGGCCAACCTGAATTACAGAGCTAGACCCTGTCTCAAAAGTCGCCAACCAATCACCTTATAGTAGACAGGCTGCCTGCGTCTACTTAGTATTGTGGCCTTTCTGATTACCCATTTGGTAATCCGCCAAAAAGCGTGCTGACTTCACCTCTGCTGCTGTTCAGTTTGGACTGAAAGTTCACCTAATCTGACCTGCATGCAGAGGAAGCCCAGCCGCAGGGGTCCTCAACCAGACCCTCCTCAGGTTAATGCACTGGAATGAATAAATGGATAAATGAAAAGGAACTGTTAAAATTGCCTTTAAGCAGAACAATCAGTTTTCTATAAATGTAAGTACTTTGTGTACATTTATTGATCATTGATCAGGTTCTGTGTCTGAGGTCAATTTCCATGTCCCATTCTTCCTTTTTTGTGTTGTAATTGTCTCCATTAACCTCTGTTCTCAAACTCGCAATTAGAGTGTGAGGTGGGTAAACATTAATACAAGGTGACAGAGTTATATACTGGTCAAAAGGCAAACTCAGGAGCCAGATGTGGCAGTGCACACACACCGGCAATCTCAGCACTCGAGGCCGAGGCAGGAGGATTGCCACAATGTGAGACCAGCCTAGGCTACACAGTGAGTTCAAGGCCAGCGCCTGCCCCCTATGGCAAGACCTTGTCTCACAAAACAAAACAAAAAGGCAAAATCAAATTTGAAGTCTTACAGAATTCACATTATTGGACAAAACAATAGGGCCTAGTCTTTTTAGGCTGAGGAAATTGTATTTATGCAAGCAAACTTGAAACAGTATGACAGTATGGAGTATAAGGAAGGGTTGGAGGAAAATTAAACAATAGGTAGGCAATGTAAATAATTCAGACTTTATCTTATAACTGCTGTTGTGTAATTTGCCCAAGAATGAAACCGATATTTTATATATTATTTATATATGATATAAATGACCCTGTTATTCGCATTTTATAAATGAAAACCAAGGCTTAGGCTCAGTAGTACATTGTGGCTATTCAGTGAGTGGAAAAATCTATGGTTTATATCCAGCTTTTGTGCATTCAAGGCCAGTGTCCTTAACGATCATGTAAGTGTGTCTGGCAGAGACTGGGAATTTTAGAAGGTTCACAGTGTTCAGAGTAACTGGAAGATATTTCAGAAAAATAGCTTGCTGGGTGTGGTGGCTCATGCCTGTCATCCCAGCACTCAGGCGGCAGAGGCAGAATTGCTGCGTTCGAGGCTGAGTTCAAAACCAGCCTGTAGTTACACAGCAAGACGCTGTCTCAAAAAAAAAAAAAGTCATAATCTGAAAAATAGCTCGTGACTAGGGTAGAGGCTGGAATAGAGAGAAGGCAGCTGAGCGTATAGAGGGGAACTTTCTTAGTAATGGTCTGTGGGAGAGATGTTGAGAGCCTCAACTATGCCCTGAATGTAGAGCTGAAAGGGATGATATGAGAGGATTGAGTAGAATTTTTCAATTTGGAGAACTGGTTTCAGTGAAGAAAAAGAATACAAGAGGACGAATGGGTTTGAGGAAAAAATAGCAGTCACATTTGGACATGTTGCTGGTGGAAAACGGAAATGTATTCAGTGGGGGGGGGGGGACTAGATAAACCGGTGGATCTTGAGACCTAGAGGAAGCTCCAGCCTAGAGGAGAGGTTTGGGAATCCTAGCTGGCAGTGAGAGTCAGGGAAGGAATGAGAAGGTCAAGGACAGCTGTTGAGAATGCCAGCCCCTGGCAAGAGAATGAGAGAATTATGCCAAGATTTGCAAGCACTCAAGGGAGCAAATGGGTAGCAGCAACAGCTGCCACAGAGACCAGATAAGGGCAGAATGAAGATGTGCTTCAGGATTGGCATTTGCAAAGCCATTGGTACCCCTAGGAGTAGCGTTGGTAGCGTGAAGGGGGCAAAGGTGGGATTTTAGCAGGTCGATGAAAGACAACAGAGAGACCGGGAAGGAGGTAGGGTGCCCCCCCCCAGCTTGATCAGGGAGGGAGACTTAGGGATTGGAGAGGCAGGGAGGAGGGTTATTCTTATTTTCTAAAAGTAGAAATTGGAAAGGTGAGGAGAGGAGCAGGCAGAAGTTTAAAAATGGGACTCTTGCAAGTCTTTCAGCCATAAAAGACCAGAACAAAACAAGAAGCCTTGGGATTTGTTGTAGATTTAGTGGATCAAAGAGAGGCGACAGCCAAATGAAGTGTTCAATCATCAGTTGCATCTTGGATCTTTTAAAGAGTATGTAATCTTTTGTGTATGTACATGTTAGGGAAATTGGACTAGGGGCTAAGTATTACGTAATAGTGGAGAATTATTCATTTTAATAGGAATGACAGTTTCCACAGTATGAAGGATCCTGTTGCCATTAGGAGTGTTGTGCTAAAATATTTAGAATTGCTGCAGCTCACTGTCATGATTTTGGTAGAAATGGAGAACAAAAAAACAGATAGGACGTGCCTTGTACATTTCATCATACCTTTCCACTTTTGGAGAAGCTTGAAACTGAGGTTAACTCATTTCAAATTCTAGGAGGGCCGGGGAGTTAGCTCAGTGGTTCCGGTGCCTGTCTTGCAAGCGCAAGGACCCAGGTTCAATCCCCGGTAACCACATAGCAATACTGGGCGTGGAGACCCACACCCAGCTGCAACCAGCACCACATACCACAGTGCCGGGCGTGGTGGCTCACGCCTGTCATCCCAGCACTCGGGAGGCAGAGGCAGGAGGATTGCTGTAATGCGAGTTGGAGGCTGAGCTCAGGGCCAGCCTGAACCACAAAGTGAGACCCTGTCTCAAAAAAACCTTAAAAAATAAAAATTCTAGGAACAGAGCACGGCAGACGCTGGCTTTTTCCTCTTTCCTAGGAAGAGCCGTATTCTCAGAGTGACTCAGTGTCACTGTTAACCGGGGTTGAGTTGCACAGAAAGAGCACCGGCCAAGTGAAGTGTCAGCCGCGAGTGAGGTTTAAGAGTCGAGCGCTTGGCTAGTGTGGGGGAAAAAATTCAAATAAATCCTTTCAAAGTACAAAAAAAAAATTCCTTTAACCATGACTTTTTAAATGTTACGCTACTTCCTCGCGATGTGATTGGCACACAGCAGGCCACACACTTAATGTGCACAACGCGATGAGTTCGGAGGGAAGGTGCACACTGGCAGAGAATCCCCGGGTCCTTGCCGCCCCCTGTACGTTGCCTCTCACCCCATTCAATATTTTTAAGATCTACCTTCTCTGCGTATTTCGAGTGTACAGTACTGTATTGTCCACTT
>PVIR01045324.1:0-10773 GCA_004026965.1 Petromus typicus
CCTCAAAGCCTCATGTGCTTCTGGGTGGCAGTCTGGGGAGGTGACTAGGGCATGGGGTGACATCACCAATGAGTTTGCACTGGGCGTGATATGGGGAGTGAAGCCTGATGGGAGGGGCAGGACCTGGGGCGTGGCCTGGAAGTGCACATCCCTCCTTCTCCGCTGATCCCTCTCTGCCCCTGCCTGCTGTGCCAGGGGCTGTGCCTCCTCTGCCAGGCCGCCCCTCCTGGGAGCCAGCCAGCAGTGGACTGAAGCCTCTACAGTCAGTGTGCCCAAGGAAACTCTCTCCCTTTAGCTTGTGGGTGTTGGGGACTCTATTCCAGCAACAAGGAAGTAACAAAGACACCAAGCAGCGCTGGGCGGCCGCCTCTGCGTGGACGGTGACAGGTGAATTGCTGTCTTGTGAAGGTTGCTTATCTCTGCAGCTTAGCCTGGACCCTAATGGAAGCATGTTACATACGTGCCTTTTACAACTTTCAGAAATACATACCTCAGGAGAGACGTGAGAGGCAAAAAAGTCTTCCTCCTTCGGTGGAGGGGACGACGGTGGAAGCACACAGCTGTCAAGCCACAGCTGGAACAGAAACAGAGCCGCGCTCAGCGTCCCACGGGCCTGCGCACCGCGGGGCCCTCGCGCCCAGAGGCATGACTCCCGGCGATGGGCTTCTGTGACTGCAGCGTCAGGCTCCGCGCGGTGCAGGAACCATTGCTCTAGTACGTCTTCTTTCTGGACTTTGAGGAAGTCAAGTACCCAACTCCAGAAATCCTTCCTTTCTTAAAACCTTGCTTTGTCTTGTTTGGCTTTCAGAGAGACAGAGTCTCACTGTGTAATTCCTGGCTGGAACTCACGATGTAGCCCGAGTTGGCCTTGAACTCACAGTGACCCTCCTGCCTCGGCCTCCTGAGTGCTGGGATTACAGGTGTGCGCCACTGTGCCCGGCTTAAATTTCCATTAGTGCGTATTTGCAGTACATGATGATGCTTATGATGGGGAGTTGGGATAGGTACATCACACGTCTTAATTTCCTTCTCACTCCCCTTCCTTTCCCCTTCTGTCCCCTCCCCAGAAACCCCTCTTGAAGAGGGAAATTCAAGAGCTTCACATGTGAGTGCAGGTTCCAGCCCCTCACCTGCCCCTTGCTGTGCATGGACCCCGTACCTACGCAGCCACTGGCATGCTGAATTTACTGCGGCCCCAGCCAGCCCGTGGTATTTTCACTCTGGTTCCCAGACACATGTGGCACTGTGAAATGAGCCGTGCACCAAGCGCCCGCGGGGAGGCATGCTCACATACGTTAACAAGCGTCTCTTTGCAGCTCGACGGTGTCACATTCTCCACGTTTGTGCCCCACACTGCCTCACCTCAGGAGGCCGTGAAGAGATTTACCAGACAGACACAGGTGTTACACAGGCTGTGCCGAGGCAGACGCTCAGTGCTATTTTATGAGGTCCATCCACTCATTCACTCACTCACAGACTCTTCTCCTGTGCTGGGGATCAAATGCAAGTCCTCGCACAAGTCAGGCAAGCGCCCAGCACAAAGCCCAGCTCCTCCCCTTAAACAAGGTATCTGTACACAGAAACATATGCTGAACTAAGGTTGTGTGTGAATCACTCAAAGCAAATGTGACTGCAGGCTAGGAGACCCTTCCCTGACACCCCCCGAGGAGTGACGCTCCAGCGCTTCCTAACTCTGTCCAGGCACTGGCGACAGAAACCACCTCGAGCACAGAGCGTCAGCTGCCTCCTTAGGAGTGAGCCCAGCAGGAAGTCCTGCGGTTCCCATGAAGCAAACATGCACCCAAGGCGACAGGACCCCCAGGACTCACGTCAGTGCCATGCTTCCGTGTGGCTTGGGAGGCCAGCGACTTGACCTTTTCCCTGTAGAGCTGGGCAGTGCGGCTGTTGTACTTGGCGTTGGTGTCACTGGTGGTGCAGCCGTGCTGGTGGAAAAAGGACGACTGCGGAGGACAGTGCATGCGTCAGTCAGGCCTTGCGCAGAGCGGTCATCCGGACCCAAAAGGGACCGCCCAGAACGAGGAGTCTCTAAAACATTGGTGAAAACTAACATAATTTAAGCACCACCAAAGGTAGCAATGCCAATTCTCCCTTGTAATGAGGGAATTCCGGACACAAAGAGCATGTTTTGGCAAGATCAGAGACTCGCATTACAAAATGAAACACCTGGCCTGAGGTGTCAGGTCATGCGGGACTGCTCTGAATTCATGAATGATCAATTTGTTTGCATGCCAGTAAACTGAAATTTTTTGACAATCTGGTTAAGAACTATGCTGTTACCTTAACACTTTCTTCATTAGCACAGACAAACAATAACACTCTCAAGGTAGGAGGATGGAGCAATTAGAAGAAACTGCCTTCGGCCCCCTCCCCATCTGGGTGTGGACGTGAATCCTAAGGTGTGCACAAGTGGCCTTTGCTGAACCTAGTCTGACCAGTTGTGGTATTGACCAACCCTCTGGTCAGATCTGGCCAGTGTTCCTCAGGGGCCGCACCACTCAGCAACATCACCAGCCACAACTGGTATCTCCTGAACAGATGCAGAACTAGAAACACAGAGATCAGACCACTTGGCCAAGGTCACCAGACAGTCAGGACCACCGCTCGCCCAAGGCCGGAAGTAGCTACTCCACGCTCAAACTGAGCCCCGCCCTGACCGGCCCCAGGGGCGAAGGCTGCTGGGAAGGCTGTGCTTGGGGACAGCGAGGTCAGGCACCCAGAGTGAAGGCGAGCAGTGTGGAGTCGGCACGAATCTATGTGGACAGGGTTTCTAATAAGATGCTCCTCACCCCTGACTCCAAGTCCCGCGTTGTCAGGAGATAAATGCTTTCTTAGAAAATGGAAGGAAAAAAGAAAACCTTCGTTGTTGCAGTGGCTTGTGGGACTCCAAAATCTACTCGACAGAACTGCATACCTCAGTACTCAGTTTATCTCATTAGGAAATATTAATTCCAACCAAGTTTAACAAAAAAAGAAAGAAACAAAAGGAAAGAAAGAAATGTTGATCGAAGGGAATCTGGTGATTCCAAAACTACTTCAGATTTACAATTAGAATTGTAAACAACTTATGCCAGACTTTATTTTGACTTGAAATGTATGTCTTTAACAGCCTGTCTAAGGGAATTCCATTTGCTCAAGATGTGCTAAATTGGTATTATAAATAAATGGTGTATTTGGGCTGGGGATTTAGCTCAGTGGTTCTGGCACCTGCCTTGCAAGCGCAACAGCCAGGTTCAGGTTCAGTCCCTAGGAACCACATACAACAATACTGGGGGTGGTGACTCACTCCCACCAGCAATCAGTGCCACATACCGAAGCGCTAGGCATGGCGGCTCACGCCTATAATCCCAGCACCCAGGAGGCAGAGGCAGAAGGGTTGCTGTGAGCTTGAGGCTGAGCTCAGGGCCAGCCTGAACTACAAAGCAAGACCCTTCTCAATAAATAAATAAATAAATAGTGTTTTCTAAGGTTTTGCCAACAATCAGAGATACAGAATTAATAAAGTTTACATGTTTGTTAAGTATGTCTGTAAATGCAGTTAAAATTGTAAATTCACCCACACTTTTTGTTTGTTTGTTTGTTTGTTTTGGAGACAAGGTCTTGCTATGTAACCCAGGCTGACCTTAAACTCGATGCATTCCTCCTTCCTCATCATCCATGCAACCACTAAGCCTGGCTCACTCAACATTTTAAAAAGTCACAGGTAGAGGGCCAGGGATTTAGCTCAGTGGTTCTGGTGCCTGCCTTACAAGTGAAAGGTCCCAAGTTCGATCCCCGATAACCATACACCACAGTGCCAGGTGTGGTGACACAAGCCCACCAGCAATCAGTAGCACATACAACAATGCCAGGCTGGGTGGCTCACGCCTGTAATCTCAGCACTTGGGAGGCAGAGGCAGGAAGATTGTTGTGAGTTCAAGGCTTGGCTGGGCTACATAGTGAGCTCAGAGCCAGCCCGAACTACAAAAGTGAGACTCTGTCTCAAAAAAAAAAAAAAATTAAAAGTCACTTGTATATTAAAAATCATTTAGTTTATATGACTTGTCTTCTGTATATGAAGAACAGGTTTTTTAGATTTGTAATTTAATAAGTTAAATATTAATTCATATACGATGCTTTCTAAGCACTGAAGCTATATTTAGTAGAAAACTTCCACAGTCATAAAGATGCTTCTGGTTCCTCACTAGCCATGTCAAGTCTGAAGACTGCCCTTTTTTTCTTTCTTTAATCTCTTTTTGTGTGAAGAATTATCTCAAACTGTATGTCAAATATATAGCTTAAAAGGCGGCAAAGAGCATGGTCCACAGGTTGGATATGGGGGCTACACCGGGTCTGTCTTTGTGGTTCTGAACTCAGAGCCTTTGCACCGAGCTGCAGCCCTGCCCCTGAATTTTCGTGAACCCCCGATTAGGCTATTTTCTGGTTAGTTACTCCTATAACCACACTCAGGCCTCTCTGCTCACGGGAGAGGTCCTATGTCAACCTAGGGCTGCAACCGCCTTACGGGCTCCACACACTGCACGGCGCAGCCCAGGGCTCCAGACGCGCAGGTGGACAGCTCTCCGGAGAGGACCCGGGCCCAGCAGGACGGGCAGGCATCCGGGATGCACTTACGGCGCTGGCGTTTCCTCCCACCTGCATGCACCGCAGCTGGAACCATGACCAGTTGGAATCCAGCTCCGTCGATCTGGAAGGGAAGAGTTCTCACGTCAACACCCTTCTGCTCCAGAACTGAGCCCTGGATAAAAACCAGGTACCCTCGGGCTTTAGGGCCCCCGGTGGGTGCTCAGGCTTCAGGGCAGGTGACAGCTGGCACAAGTGGCCCTGGAATCTCTTGTCCCTTCTGGCAGCCCAGGCCTCAATGGCCTATGCTGTGCTCAGCTGGAGGGCACCGCAGCCAGGCCAGCAGCACCTGTGTCACAGCCACCCCCACTGCCATCTCTAGGGGTCTGTGGGGCTGTCCGGCTCTGCCCCATCCGAGTGAGTTTGAGCTAGAACGTGGTGACATGACTGCTCACAACAGAGGTTTTGTCTGGATTTTCCTCAGCCCAGGTGGGGTTCCGCTGCCCCACGCCACCTCCAGCGGACAGACACGCTGTGAAGCAAGCCCGGGCCCTCTGCCGAGTCCCAGCAGAAGCACAGAGTAAGGCTGACCCCCCACATGCAGCACGCAGCTGCAGCTCTGAAGGATGTGTCGTCCACAGCGGCCTGGGGCAGGATCTGCTCTACAAAACGGACAGAGTACAAGGTAAGAAGAGGCTTCAGACTCACGAAGATCCTCCTTTTGACCTGCCTTTCCCCTGACTCGTTTCTATTCCTTTTGGTATCACTCAGCCTTTGTAAATTAAAAAAAAATTTTTTTTTCTCTTATTTTGTTTTTTGAGATAAGTTATCACCACTTAGTTCTGGCCGGCCTTGAACTCACTATCTAGCCCATGGTAATCCTCCTGCCTCAGCCTCCTCAGTTCTAGGATTGCAGATGTGCACCACCACACCTGGTAGTCTTTATAGATGTTAAGCAGCTATTTTCAAGGTAACAGTAACTTCAGATAAATGCTAATGCAGTGACAAATCCACTTCATAGTGATGTACACAAAGCAGAGATCTAGACACACTCTGTAAGAAATAGACTTCCTGAAGACAAAACAAAACAACGCTCTCTCTGGTCAGAATTTCTGACCACCAGCAACATGAGAATATGACAGCCCACTTTGAGCAGCTGGTTGTGCCGAGGGCCCTCTCTCTGGCCGACCTCACCAAGTGCCACCACCCCGGAGCCCCTAGTCACACGCCATCTCATCCGGTTCTGTCCCAGGGCAGGGCCACCAGCAGTCCTGGGGGACAGACTGAGAGCGCGGAGGCCCCACTTCTGCCACTCACTGGCTGTCAGATCTCAGCGAAGGATCTCACCTCTGTGCCTTCCTCCCCCTCTGTGAAGTGCGCACGACAGCGTTCCTACTGCTCTGCTCCTGTGGAGAGTTTGTGAGCTAATGTCTGCGTCCGGGGAACACCGCCCGGCTCAAGGCAGACCCCGTGCGGCTAGGAGTCACACTGACACGAGTCCCAGTGTGACCAACACGGGGCACGCCACGGGCTCCTGAGCGGGGCTCTGTACCCTGACTCGCTCGGGGCCTCCCACTCAGACAGGCCGTGAGCCTGCCCAGTTTTCATTCGAACCTTCACAGAAACCAACCCAGAGGTTTCTCTGTGCATACTGTAGAAATGAATGCAAAATCCAAACAGGAATTTGTTCCCGAACTGAGCTCCGGGAATCCTCTCAGCACTGGCCCTGTGTCTGCGAAGGACACGCGTCCTATAGGGAGCTCCACCTCAGGCGCCGGGCACTGAACCGGAGCCCGCACACGCCAGGGGGCACTCCGCACCGAGCCACACACCTGGCCACACCTTGAACTCAGATCCAGGTGCACTCGAGAGCTGAGAGTGCTGAGGGAGAAGCATGGCGGAGCCGGTGAGGAAGGCGAGGGATGCGTTAACGCCCTCAGCCAGAAAGGGAGGTGGCAAGGCAGCTGTCCCAAGTCCTCTGCACATCTGTGCGGCCAACATCACCGCCTTCAAAACTGCATCAACCAGCGCTGCCGAAGTCAGGTGCTTTTTGTAGAGGACTTAAATAGACTTCAGAAACATGAAACCACAGTGACTCTCACTAAGTCAACAAAACAAAGTTTTCATGGAATTGGACCAGGGATATAGCTCAGTGGTTCAGGCACCTGTCTTGCAAGCGCAAGGACCCGGGTTCGATCCCCGGTAACCACATACCATACTGGGCGTGGAGACTCACCCCAGCAGCAACCAGTACCACATACCACAGTGCCAGGCGTGGTGGCTCACGCCTGTCATCCCAGCACTCGAGAGGCAGAGGCAGGAGGATTGCTGTGATGTGAGTTGGAGGCTGAGCTCAGGGCCAGCCCAAACCACAAAGCGAGACCCTGTCTCAAAAAACCTTAAAAAAAAAAAGTTTTCATGGAATTAAAATTTAAAATGGGATAAATATCATCACAGTTAATCCTCCTTGAGACAAGCTCAGGGCTGGTCCTGTTCAGCGGTCCACTTTGAATTTGTGGACTGCGTCATACAAGGTCACAAATAGGCCCGGGACAGCACCCTGAGAGGGCTCTCCTGTGTCCCTCCTCTTCCCAGCGGGTTCTGGCCGGTGTCCGCTGCGCAGGCACCAGACGGCCCCATCTGGTCACAGCCAGGCTGACAGGATTTCACTGGGGCAGAGGCAGGCCCAGAGACTTCCGGGGCTCTGGGAGGTGCTGGTAGCTTCCCTTCCACCCTCCCAGAGGCTGCACCTGCACTGCCCAGGCTGGGTCACCTATCCCATGGGTCACCTGTCCCATGTGTCACCCTGCAGGGCCTCAGGAGGGAGGTGAGAACTCTGGCCTGGCAGATAATGTGACACCCTATGACACACAAACCTGCCCAATGGAACCTTATCTTTTATTTTCCTCAGCATTTAAAAGAATCAGCTAAGAAACAGGTTCTACATTAGGGCTTCTTTCCCACAGACAGAAGAGGTTGAACATTTGCTAGCAGCCAGGTATGGTAGCTCTCACCTCTAATCCTAACATTTGGGAGGCTGAGGCAGGAGGATCCCTGTGAGTATGAGGCCAGTCTAGCTTACAGTGAGACCCTGTCTCAAAAACCCAAGGAAAGGGAAAAGGAAGAAAGTAAGAAAGAGAGAGAGAGAGAGAGAGAGAGAGAGAATCAGCTATAGAACACTTCCCTTTTCCTGACTGCATCTCTTCTCCAAGTCCCAAGGCAGACCTGCCTTTTCCCTGCCACATCACATCTTACCAACCCTCAAAGTGTGTTGCAAATTTACCTCTGCTTTTAAACTCTGCCCAATCTCCCGATTTTTTTTTTTTTTAGTTTTTTTGAGACATGGTTTTGCCTTGTACTTTAGGCTGGTCCTGAACTCAGCAATCCTCCTGCCCCTGCCTCCTGAGTGCTGGAATTACAGGCATGAACTATCATGCCTGGCACTGTGGTATGTGGTACTAACTGCTGGTGTGTGAGTCACCATGCCCAGTACTGTTCTATGTGGTTACCGGGGATGGAACTAGGGACCCTGAGCTTGCAAGGCAGGTGCCAGAACCACTGAGCTAAATCCTGGGCCCCGATTTTCCGATTCCTGATGGGGTGCGGTGGGGGCCACAGGCACAGACCTCAGCTTCCTCTTGCGTGCAGAACCTCACTGTCTGCCCCGGCAGTCTCTGTTGTATTTGAGCTTGTTCCCAGCCCCAATTGCACAAGACTCTAAACTGGAGAAATAGCTAACAGAAACCGAGAAGAAACAGCTGGGGGTCGAGGTGCAGTGTGACAGAGACACCCTAGCAGCACGGGGCAAGAGCTGTACACTCCAGGTGTCGCCGGGCTCTTTCTAAGTCAAGCTAAGAGCTGTCGGCTCGCGGGGCAGCCTTATTTCCACACAATCCTCACCTTTCACCCTCCTTCACCAGCAGAAGCCTTAGATTACTGAGACCAGACGGAAGAGTGAGGGCTCACTGGCCTCCACGGTGAGCACAAGGAGGAGGCCACCAAGCTGTGGGTGCGTGGCGAGGAGACAGGAGACACCTGGGCTGAGGCTGCTTACCCGGAGAAGCCCCTGGGGGGACAGGCGCATCCTGCACCTCTAATTGCCCGGCCGTGTCAGAGTGGACGCAGCCGAGGAGCCAGTCACTCCGGGCTGCGGCCGAGGCAGACGTGAGCCCGGCTCCCCAGCTTTTAGCTTGTCTCTGTGGCTCACGGTTATAGTGACTTTTTCCCTTGTGAAACAGTTGCTTTGAAATTCTACTTAAGAAAAAATAAACTCCACTTTAAATATCTAATCTAGGCCTTGCTGTTAACAGGGCCCAGCTGGGAAGGGAGATACAAGTACAGGGCAGGTGTGTGAGAGGAAGGTAGAGGAAGATCTGGAGGACAGGCTTTATCTCACTCTATCTACTTCAGCTGTTTGGATATTCTTTCCCAATGAGCTCAGTTTGTAGTCCATCTTTCCTTCCTTCCTTCCATCCTTCCTTCCTTTTCTGGAGACTGTTACAAGGAGGCCTTGAACTTCCTAAGCTACCCAGGCTGGTCTCAAGCTGCCAATGCTCCTGCCTCAGCCTCCCAAGAGCTCGGAGGACAGGTATACAGCCTGCACCCAGCCCCTAGTATCTCTCTAGCCTTTCCTTTCTCTTGTCTACATCCATCCTGTGGCCCTATAGTTGTACAGCCAATTTTAATTGCTGTGTTTGAGTCATTAATAAGCACTGTGAATCATACAGTTATATTTACTTGACTTTTAAAAGTCTAGTGGTTAAACTCACCCAAACTGCTGCTGTTGTTTAGCCCTCTCGGGCTTTAGGCCATCCTAGAACAGGCAGAAAAACACCTCATTTCCTGCAAGGGGGAGGGGAGGAAGCAGGCGCACCAGGCTCCACTGAGAGGGACTTGGCCAAGAGAAAGGGGAGGAACATCAGGCTGGTGGCGCAGGGAGCTCTGCCAGAAGTTACCATGTGCTAATGTAGCGATCAGTGGGGGGCGGGGGGACAAGGGTCAGTGAGAATAACGACCCTGGGGCAGGGTGCAGCTTAGTGGTACCTCAGCGTGCTGAGAGGCCCTGGGTTCCAACCCCAGCACTAAAAATGAATAAATGAAACTGACTGAACGGGAAAGACGGCGATTTCGACACTAGATACCCACACACCAAAAAGTGAAGTTGTATTCTTAAATTCCACGCCACAAATAAATCCTAACTGAAAATAGATCGAAGACACGGATTGCAGGCCTAAAACTGTAACAGTTGGAGAGGAAAACTAGGTAAAAATGTCATGACATTGGACAAGGCAATGATTTTTTTTTTTTGAGACAGGGTCTCGCTTTGTAGTTCAGGCTGGCCCTGAGCTCAGCCTCCAACTCACATCACAGCAATCCTCCTGCCTCTGCCTCCCGAGTGCTGGGATGACAGGTGTGAGCCACCACGCCCGGCACTGGGCTATGTGGTACTGATTGCTGCTGGGGTGAGTCTCCACACCCAGTATGGTATGTGATTACTGGGGATCGAACCCAGGTCCTTGCGCTTGCAAGACAGGTGCCGGAACCACTGAGCTAACTCCCCGGCCCAAAGTATACACTTGATAAAGATTAAATATCCAGAAAATGTATAGAATTCTAAAATTTAACAAAAACTCAAACAGCTCGATTAAAAAAATGGCCAAAGAACCTGAAGAGATGTTTTTTAAAGGAGATACACAGATGGTCTTAACCAGATGAAAACATCAACCTTACTCATCCTTAGGCCTTGCAAGTCCAAACTCTGGAGAGGCCTTGGCACATCTGCTGGGAGGTCTGTTTCCAGGGAGTTAAAACAGAAAACAGCTGTGGACACAGCTCGGGGCTGGAGCACTCGGCCTTGCTTGTATCTCCGGGACTACAAGGAAGGGAAGGAAAGAAGGGAAGTGGGGAGGGAGGAAGGGGACAAGCGGGGCTGAGGATGTGGACAGATGGCAGTCCGTGCCCTGTGGTTGGGATGTAAAACAGTACAACCACTGTGAAACACAGCACAGTGGCCCTCGAAGTACTGAAGCCAGAACTGCCATCTGACCCAGTGATCCCACTGTGGGTACATGCCCAGAAAAATTCAAAACAGGTTCTGCAAGAGACATCTGTACAGGTGCATTCAAAGCAGCTCTGTGCACCCCAGCCAGGTGCGGAAGCGGCCCACGTTTCCCAGCAGGTAAGCAGCCAGCA
>PVIR01045325.1:0-10784 GCA_004026965.1 Petromus typicus
TGGGTTCTGCTGCTGCGTGGGGAGAGGGTGGACTGCGGACTGGGCAGAACAGGTTTGGTGGATACCTCTGCCTGCCCTCTGTGGCCTCTCCCCTGAGGGTCCCTCTTGCGTAAAAGGAGGGGTAGTGATACAGTCTACCTTAGTTGGTTTGTTGTAATATTTGAGAAAATAAGACATGGGATGCAATTTTTTGCTTACACGGAAATAAGACCGAAAATAAAATTGTACTCCTCCCTTTATCAGTGCTTCTCCTGGAGCTGCTCCCGGTCTCTGTCCGGCCTCATTTTCTCTGTTCATCTCGAAGTGACAATCATGTTTACTAACCTGTGTCCTACATGGGAATTAATCTAGACATTTTGTAGAAGGAGCCTTGTACAAGGCACTGGGGAAGCGTGTGTGTAGCAGAACCCACTGTTTTTATTCTGAGGAACGTCCCCCAAAAGGAGACAGCATAAACTATAACCCTGAGATGCGATACCATCTCTGTGCTTTATAAGTCACCATTAACATTTCTTCAAAAGGTTCCGGAAAGTTAACGGACTTCACAAATTTATGTGCCTCCTCCTAGGCTGTACGGAGGGCTGTCTTTACTAAAGACCCTTTAGGGCTGATGTCTTTTATTCACTTTGGTATCCTTCGCACACTTTCATATCCTTTGAGTGTTTACCTGGCACATCAGTACTTGATTTATAGATGCTCAAATTCATATTTTTAGCCAAATATACCTCCAGCAGGGAGGGAAGGGAGGAAAGCTGAACCCAAATGGCCGGCTGGGCTACATTTCCCAGCAGCCTCCTCACTGCGGGTGTGTGGCCAAGACTCTTGGTGGAGACTCGGATGGTGAATATGGAGGCGGACCCTCTGAGGCTCATGTGTGTTGGTCCCGGGTCACTCGCTGGCCGGATGTAGCTGCTGGCACTGCTCCCTCTGCTCCTGTCTCCTCCTGCACCTTCTCCGACTTCTGGGCCAAGTGGGCATCCAGACTCCAGGCTGCTGGGGGCTGCGGAAGAGGACACGCTCACCTGATCGTCCTCTAGAGCTCCAGCGCATCTCAGCTTGTCCCTACACTGCGCGTCCAGTGTCCTCCGCCTGCCTACGCCGTGGGCTCCAGCTCCAGCATCTCAGGGGGATGACGGCCTTTCAGAGGCTGCCTACCGTCACCTGCTCCTGTGAGTGACTTTGCTATGATTCCATGGGAGAGCGTTTGTGTGTCTTGGTGTTCCTGCTTCTCTGAGAGGACACCGTTATTCATTCGGGTTGCTGTCACCAAGCACTGTAGAGTGAGTTTCTTACAAATCGCAGGTCTGGAGACTGGATGTCCGGATGCAGCACGGCCAGTTCCTGTTTGGGAGTTCGTCCCTGACTGCTGACAGCTGTCTTCCTGTTGTGCCCCCCCCCCCCCACCGACGGAGAGACAGCCAGCTAGCTCTCTGGTTCCCTCCGTAGGGCCCCGATGCCATTGGAAGGTCTCGGCCATCATGGCCTGTCACCTCCCAAAGGCCTCTCCTGTCCCATGGTGTGAGCGTTTCAGTGTGTGAGTCTGCAGTGCGGAGCCAATTGTCCACCCCACAAACAGTTACGGACACAGGCACACCGGTGCCAGCAGGGCCTTCATTAAAACGGATCAACCTTCCACCCTCGGTTTCTCCCTCAGACACTTGGCGGAGTAGCCAAGGAAGCCACTCCTGCCTCCCAGAGCCCAGCAAGAAGGCTCCTCTGAGAAAGGCAGGGAAGGTCTAGAGGTTCATCCAAAGCAGGGATGTGTCCTTGGAGGCCGTTCACTTAAGCAAATGCACTTTATTCACCAAGTTATGACCTAGACCAGGATATTGAACGCCTGTGGACCAGGCAGTGTGCTAGATGCTGGCACACACACGCACGTGCAGGCACACACGCACCCCCTGACTAATTCTAATGCGGCAGGTAACTTATTGGGTACCATGGTGCAGTTTGTTCTCCCTGATGTATTTCCCTTGCCATACACAAGCAGGGGACTGAGGCTTTGAATTCGCCTGGTTGAATTTCAACAAGTCTGTTTAAATGCCTCATTTAGCATTTTGCAGCAGCTTGTATGCAGTAGGGCCAAAGGCAAACTTTTCCAAGCCTAAAGTTTGGAAAATTGAAAGTCATTTGAAGGGTACAGCGCTGGTGAGGAGGTGGAGAGAGGCACTTTCCGGAAGGTGGAGGGGACAGGAGGAACGGGGAGTGGCTGAGGAAGAGGACGTGGGTGTACCTTTTTCCCAGCAGAATGGAGTGGTTCCTCTTTTGCTGAGCCCAGGACCGAGTGAGGCCTTCGGGTTCTGAGCAGATGCTGCAGCGACTGTCCTTCAGGAATGGGGCTCAGCCCACACTGGCAGTGACCACTGTCACCCAGAAACCAAAGAGCCTTTCCCTGAATGTCTGGGGCTCCCTCCCCTCCTGCAGGATCCAGGGGGTTTAGAGCTTCCCCTCCCCATGCTGGCGCTCAGCTTTGAATTTAGCTCAGCCAACCTAGGTGGCTTGGAATAGATCCAATCTGGTTTTGAGAATTAAAGAAATGTGACGCTTTCTGTACTGGGTATTACTGACTAAAGCTTACAACCCGTGATGATTCAAGTACGGCAGCTACGGCGGCTACCAACCACCTATGGTACGAGATGCTCTGCTTTCATTCTTTAATTTACTTGCCATTTCTGCAAATATTTATTGAGTACCTATTTACGGTCACATCCTCTCCTTAGAACACTGCTCAGCACCAAGGACACAGCAGAGCTGTGCACAAGACGGCTGTGGACCCCTGTGGAGTTTAATTGTCTTGGGAAACTGTAGGAGGTTGGAAAAAACCTTTCTCTTCTCTCACATCACGCGACTCTCAGTGCGACCCTCTGACACCAGATAGACAGGACTCTTCTTTCTCCATTGTTTTGACACTACTCAGCCATACTGGAGCTCCAGAACCACCCCTGTAGCTAGCACCCCTCCCTAATAGGAAATGCAGGGGTGTTGGATGTGGGGCCTTTCAGAGGCTATTTCTTTTGCCCGGCAGATGGCTGACGCATAAGTGACTGACGTGAGCAGAGGTCTCTCACACAGGGATGTGTTGACACTGGCACGTATCCAGCTTAGGCCTGCCTGACCATCACTCTGCTGCCGGAAGCCTGGTGTTGTGATCTCCTAGTGGGGGATGGACTCTGAGTCTACTAAGGGAAGTACAAGTTCAGTATCGATCAACCAACATGACTGGAAACTAGTGCAGAGATGCTCATGTCCCGCACCTGGGCAGGGAGTGGCAGGGAGCATACATGAGTGAGGAAAGCTGTCTTCTGTCCTTGGGTCATTTGAGGTAAGAGATAGGAATCAGGTAGATGGGGAGAGGGAGAGAGTCAGGGAACAGGAGGGAGAAACGGGGAGGGCAGAGGAGGGGGATAATGGAAATCAGGTGTGGATCATTGCTTTTAAGTTTGCAGGCAAAGGCTTGAATTGCCCCATGGAAGAATTTGGTGGAAAAGCCAGAATCCAGGGTGCTGGATTGGAGAGATGTGTCTACATTCTCTTTGGCCCCTGGCTGTGGGTAAGGTGGAGAATTAAGGGGACTGAACCCAACTTGTGGGATGAGAACATTAAACATGTGTTTGGATGCGTGCATTTCATAGCAGTATAAAATCATAAGAATTCACTTTGCCACACAGCAAGCGACTTCCTAGTGGATAGCAGCTGGGTCTCTGATAATTCCACTTTGAGGCAGTGTCACATCTCGCAGGTCAAGTCAGATCAGTCTTGTGGGACTGTCTTTACCCACTATGCCTTGAAGCAGACACCACTGCAGGTATGTTAGTAATTGTCACCTGTGCTCCTGACTGACTGGCTATAAGCTAGGAGTGTCCACGACCCCCCTCCACAGGTTTGGTTGCTCTGCTGAAGCAGCTCTCCAAATTTGGAGGAACATTTCGCTTCCATTTGCCCGTTGACTGTGAAGGACATTACAGAGGACACAGATAAGCAGCCAGTTGAAAGCATCCATGCCCTCCTCAGGACCCACACCCCAATCCTCCAGATGCTTAGAGCTCTCTGAACCTGTCCTTCAGATATTCTGTGGAGGCTTCGTTACATAGCTTTATGAAACTTTTGCCCCTGGTGATCGGCTCAAGCTTTACCTTCTCTGTCCCCCAGGAAGGCTGGAGGGCGGGGCTGAAAATTCCAGCCCTCCAGATGCTCTGGTGTTTCTGGTGCCCTGCCCTCATTTGGGAAGTGATCTAATGATCACTAGCCGTAAGTCATCTCATTATCATACAGAAGACAATCATCACTCTGGAGTTTCCAAGGGTTTTAGGAGCTCTGTGTTGGGGGACAGGATTGTTATGATTTAGATCTATAATGCTCCCCCAGTCTCATGTATTTGGGGGTGGGGCTTTTGGAGGGTGATTGGATCATGGGGTGATGTACATGTCAGAGGATTAATCCACTAATGAGTTCACTGGTAAATGTGTCAGGAGGTGGGGTCAGGTTGGAAAAGGTGTGTTATTGGGAGCCACCTTTGGAGCAGAAATTTCCTGTCTTTTCTCTCTGCTTTCTGGCTGTCCCACTCTGCTGTGCCCCTCCCCCATGATGTTTCCACCTTGGAGCAAGCAGACCATGAACTGCACCCACTAAAATCAAGAGCTAAAATTGTGACTGTGGGGTATTGTGAAGCTGAGGAGCTTCACCGTGAAGGCTAACTAATAGGAGGAATAAGATCAAATCTCTTTCTCTCTCTCTCTGCTTCTATCTTTCTCCATTTTCACATCTTACTACAAATGACAATATCATAGAAATATAGATCTGGGTAAAATGCAAGAGGAAATCTTAGAAAACTGAGACTGAAAAGCATTTCAGACTGAAGGAAGAACTGAGAGTGAAGTTCTGGGAGGAAGAGGCAGCACGGCTACTGGAGGTGTCGGGTGGAGAGACGGGGTGTGCACAAGCTGGGGCGCAGAGTGTGCAGACCACGGAAAGAGGACCTCATTTCACTTGCACCAGCTCTATTGAGAAGTACCACCTGGTTCCCATTTTAAAATAATGAGTCTAGTGACAAAGATCGACCTGGGTCCTGGTAACTGCAGCCAGCGTGTTACCACGAGAGCTCTAATCTCATAAAGAAAAGCCGCATGGCAGCTCAAGAAAGCTTCTCAGAGTGAAATCTTGGCTAGGCGTTTGTCAAGAACTATGAAGATTTCTGTGCTCTTTGCAAATTGTCAAGTTAGCCTGTCACGGTTCTTGGATGTGGGCCAGAGACATGAGAGTCCTGGTTAGAGACACAGGACATTTTTAGACCTTATTGTGCAACCACAGCAGGAAGCACAGTTATCTCGGCCCCTCCCATGGAGCCAGGTGGAATGACCCAGTTAGATGCAGCTGGGGGGGGGGGGAATGGTGAGTGCTGGGCTCAGGAAACTCAGTCTTTGATCAAGACTCACTTTTGTCCTGAAGAGAGACGTCTCTCGTACACTGACCAGGAGCCACCCTGTCCTCTGCCGCAGAGGGAGTCTCAACCCCCTAGATCCAAAGTTACTGAGTCTCTTTCCCCAGACACGGAGGAAGCCAAACCCAGGCGAATGGTCTCCCAGCACAGCATGACGTTAGGGCTGAGTGCGTGAACGCCAAACACTGTAATATTTTTGGGAGTTTCCACTGTCCTGGAGCAGGTTAGAGAAAGGATTTCAGTCTTGCTGCCTGTTAGACTTGTGGAACTGTTGACCATTGAGGGTGACTGGGACAGAGGTGGAGATGGGAAATAGGCTGAACAAGGTACTTTACATAATAAGTTTCAAAATTCATGTCCTCATCATTCTTCTCAATAGCTCTTTCTCCAGGGCCTGCTACATGCCAGATGGTGGGCCAGGACCCAGGAATGAGGACAGGGGGTCAGGCGGCAGGAGACAGGTGGCTCCAAAGGACTCAGAGCCAGGAAGCAGATGTATTTGTTGCCAGATGTAGTTCTCTCCTGTGTCCAGACCATAGTGATCTGGGCAGCCTTTCAACTTTCCTAGGCCTGGTAAGGGTCTAGAGTAACAAAATCAAATCCTCTGGGGGCCAGAACATGGGCACGGAGTTGAACAATAACCTCCCAGGTGAATGTTCTAGGCAGCCAGGCTGAGAACACAGCTGTGGATGAAAGAGCATGTGGGTTCACCCCGCCCCCCCAGCCCAGGCTGGTGCTCTGGCTCTAGAGCTGACTTCTGTTCCAAGAAGAGCTGCTGGTACCTTGATTTCCATCCATGAGGGTCACTCTCCTCTGAGGTGAGAATCAAGCCTGTAGTTTGGGATAAGGTCTGATTTCCACATGTGGTTGATGATTCGTATTATCAGGAGGGTGACACACTTTTCTTCTGGCTCCAAAGTCTAAGTTGAACATGGAAACACTCCTGGTAGGCACTGGTCTGCATTGGGGCTACATGAGGGAAGGCGATGAAATCTCTTTGTGTAGATTTCAAGGCAGGAGTGAAGGAACGGATGTCAGAGTCACAGGAACACAGCTTTGCCTTTATAAGCTGGCTGGACTTTCTCAGACTTTCACTGCCCCTGGGGCATGATGTCCTCCCCATAAGAAGGGGATGAGTTGCTTTAAAGACAAAATGAAGTAAAATGTCCAAAACTAAGAACAGTATCTTTGCACATAGATAAAAATCCATGTATTTTGATATTTTTATTCTTATTCCTCAAGCAAGAGCTGTAAACCTATACTCTGTACATAAGAGACTGCAGATTGGAGAGGGTAGATGGAATGAGAGAGTATAACTATAACAGTTAGTTTTCTGCCTCTATGACAAAATCCCCACATAAGATCCTTAAAAGGAGGAGAGGTTCATGTGGATCCTGATGTCAGAGGCTCCCATCACGGTCCTTGTCTGTGCTGCTCTGGTCTGTGGCAGTGTAATACAGTATTAACAGAGGGCGTTGGAAAAAATGCTTCTATCATCTCCATCCCGCTGAAGTCTGTTTCTTTTAATCAAAAGACTCACTCATGCACTATTTAGAAATTGGTAACTACATTAAGAAATAATGTTTCCTACTTCCCGTAGGAAGTGGAAAGATTGGTGGTGGGTCATGGAGAGAACTTTTGACTGAAGTAGTGATAAAATCTCACTTGGACTCACTTCAACAATAAGTAAGTTCATTGTCATATAACACAGCCTGGAGGCTGGTCCAGCCTGGATTACCAGGGATTTGCTCTCCATTTTCCAGACACGCTGGGCACAGGCACCAAGGTGGGGGCAGTCGTTTTCACCAACGCAGCTCCACACAACTCTGTGCTGAGGAGACAATATGGCTTCTTTCTGTTTCTGTCTCTGGAAGTCTGGTCACAGGGTGGCCTTCAGATCTCTCTGGGCAGAACTGGGTAGTATGGCTGCCTTTGAACTCACCTCTGGATAAGGTGTGATTTCTGCTAACTGGCTGAGACCCGTGTGGTAAATAGAATGGAAAGTAGTCCAGCTTCTCTTGATTCATATAGGGGAAGAGGGTTACAAGGACAAGAAAAGGGCGGCATTAGATGTTGGAGGCAAATGACAATATTGATGACTGATTTCCCATTTCACTGGCTCTTTTTCTTGGCAAAAATTTCCTGGGGATGAGTATGTGTTGTCCCTTCAGGAGGGAACATGAGAATTCATTTTGCCACAGTGCCCTTCCTGTTTACTTTGTACTCCAGGCGCTTTGCTGTTTACTTTTCTTGCTTAGCTTCCACAGGTCTAGAGTTTGAGATCCCCTGTCTCCATGCTGCAGGTCTGCCACGCTTGTGTTGAGGGGTGTTTCCCCATCGACATTATCCAGCATGCTTGGGTAATCAATCAGAGTGATCAGCGTGCTTGGATAATCAATCAGAGTGATTGTTTAATTGCTCCTCTCTCCCTTTGTCCACTGCATGCTGCTTGTCAACTTCCCACAGGATCGATGACTTCTTTTGTGTCGTGGACATCTTCTCCTGTGTCATCCTACTTTGGGTGACGTACCGATCCCATGAATTCTGGGAAAATCTTCCCACAAGTCCTCAGCCCCAGTCAAGCAGCGCTGAAAAGATCTTCAAGAATCTGTGTCTTCACAAAGCTGCCTCCATAATGAACTAGTCTTGGTGAAGAGAGAAAACATACAGTGTCAATCATGGTTAGTGACAGGGAGCAATTAACCCGGGATCAAATTACAGCAAGATGGATGGGGCCAGATGGTCCTGTTATCTTAACAAAGGGATTCTATAGTCAGCACCCTTCAGGAGGGAGACATTTCTCCACATAAAACTGTGCAATGAAGAGAGACAAGAGTGAACTCTTCACAGTTTCCAAACAGATATTATAGAGTAGGGAAACTGGTAAATGATGTTTTAAATCACCATTCCAGTTCTAAATTGGTGACTGGTAAGTCAGACGTACCCTGTCAGTTTTGATAGTTGCTTGAAGAAGTAGCTACTAGAAGATTCTAGGTTGAAAAGTATTTGAACCAGGAAAGATCTCCACAAGGAAACTGAAAATCTTAGAGTGGGCAAGTAAGGTAAAAAAATTCATTGAATTAATTTATCCTTTCCAAAGAATTTTAAAACTTCTCCCTGTGTTTCTAAGTGTTAGAGATATTGTAATAAATGGTTTGCATAATGTTTTTTTTACTGTCTTTGGGTTGTATACTAAGAAGAGATAGTTGATATCAAGTAAACAATACACAGGAAAAATGACCTCAGAATGATAGACACATGTTGGTCAGTGACAGGTGGAAAATATAAGTGAGTTGTGGCGTGTTGGCAAATAGGCGGCAGTGGCTCTGAGGATAAAACTTACTTTGCAGCCTGTGCTAATTTCTGTGGTGTAAATAGTCCCACCATGGCTAATCTCAGTTCTGTTGTACCTGGGGCTTAGGAAGGGAAGCACCAGCTCTGGCACTTACCAGGAGGACATCATCTCCCTTCCAGATGGGACTGTCTGGTGTGGATTTGAGAATGCTGCACCTGGGCCAAGAGGTGACAGTTAAGTGGCTAGTCATGACAGTGAAGACCAAGAGAAGTCTTCAAAGCAGAGGGATACGTTGCAAGTGCAAGGGTCGTGAAATGAAGCCGAACTGTTAGGTTCTGCCAGGGAGAAGAGATTGTTGGAGACTGGAGTTTAAGAACTGAAAACAAAGTCCAGAGGAGCCTAACCATGCAAGGCCTTTCTCATGGGCCATTTAAAGAGATGCAGATTCTATTATAAACATAATGGGAAATCGCATGAAGTTTAAGCAAACAACCAAGGGTAACTATCTAGCAGGAAGCTACCTTGACATCTTTGCAGAAAGAATTCACTTGGTGGTTGTCTCACAGCAGAAGACAGAGAGGAAGAACCTACTGGTGATTTACAATCTTGGTTCTGACTCACGGTCTTTTTCCTGGGCCTTATGAGAGGTGATTGGTGTGACACGTGGCACATGGTGAATACAGGGTGACTGAACCATTGACCCTGTAGTCGTTTATTGATAGAGTTGCAAGAAGTATAGAGAGAGAGAGAGAGAGAGAGAGAGAGGGAGAGAGAGAGAGAGAGTTGTTCTCAGGGGAGCTCAAATACGCAGCTGAACATTTGGTAAAAACCAGTCCCTGTTTCCAGCCTTTGAAACTTAGCACAGGTCATACAGATATCAGGTTGACACTTATCCCGCAGGGATGCGAGTTGGCCAGATTATCAGCTGCACTTAAGTCTTAAATTGCAGCACATTTATTCATTTATGCATCTTCTCTGATCAGGGACTCACGTTCAACCACCAGAGTGGACCACCATCTGGCATCTCTTTGCAGGACATGTGAAGAGTGAGGGGACAAAAAGAGGAATCCCATGGAGTTTGTCCTTTTGCTCTTGCTGATTTCTTTCCCTTCTTCTTTCCAGATTCATTAACTAGTAAGTGAGCATCCTTTAAAAGAGGAATATGCAAATGTTACCATGTGTGTCAATAAAGCAAAATACTGATAATATTCATGGGCGGAATGGATTGAGTGCTTCCTGGACACCTTCGCAGAGGGCTAAAAGCTTCACAAACTTAAAGCATTGGAGCAGCCCCTCGAAGTTGGGCCATTGTTACCTGTTGTCTTAATCTGTTCAACAAAGTGCTTGAGGTTGATAATTAATAAACAAGATAACCTCATTTCTTCATAGACATGGGTCTAGGAAGCCCAAGATGAACCTGCCACTATATTTAGTGTTTGGTGAAAATTTGTATTTGCTTCCAAGATGGTACCGCCAACTCTGAGTTCTCTGCAGGGAGTAACCCTGTGTCTTTGCAGGGCAAGGGATGGAAGGGTCAAAGTAGGCCTAAGCCGTTTTCCTCTAGCCCTTTCTTAGGGCACTGACATGTTTGCGAAGGTGACTGTATTAACCCTTCCCTCAGATCCCATCACATTGAGGGCAATATTTCAATGCTTGAGTGCAGGGAACGTTAAAACTGCAGCTCTGTTAGCCTACGGATAAAGAAAGTGATATGCAGAGAGGTTGAGTGACACCCAACTGAGGCCCCACCTGGTGGTGGGAATCCCACATTCACATCAGCTTCTGTGTCCCTGCAGAGCCTCCAACTCAGCACAGAAGCCTTTTTTTTTTAGGTTTTTTGAGACAGAGTCTCACTTTGTGGTTCAGGCTGGCCCTGAGCTCAGCCTCCAACTCACATCACAATCCTCCTGCCTCTGCCTCCCGAGTGCTGGGATTACAGGCGTGAGCCACCACGCCCGGCACTGTGGTATGTGGTACTGGTTGCTGCTGGGTGTGGGTCTCCACACTCAGTATTGTTATGTGGTTACCGGGGAATCGAACCCGGGTCCTTGC
>PVIR01045326.1:0-10787 GCA_004026965.1 Petromus typicus
CCATCCTACAACTCCCCACCCCCTATATACATAACAAATCAGATGTTCTTTCTTGATCCCCTACAGGAAAATCTTTCTGAAAATAAATGCCCCAAAATTTACTGCTCTCCGCAGGAGTGATGCTGTTATCCTCTGTCCCCAGTGTGCATTGTGGAAATACGTGGAAGAGTTTCTGTTATTACAATAGTGAAGAGTAAGTATACAGAGAGAACTAGTGCAGTTTTGGCACAATCAAGGCTTTCCCTACCTGTCAGACATTCAAGTAGGTGAAATATCTGCTTATAATTTTGAATTTGGAACCTAACTCTATTTTAGGTATTAAATGCAGAGTACAATTTTGCTTTTGTTTTTCTTTCACTTTTGGTGCTCAAGATTGAACTCAGGGCCTTGTGCATGCTAAGCAGGTGCTCTGTCACTGAGCTACATCCTCACCCTTAATTTTGATATTCAATTTTCCAATAATGTAACTACTGTGAAAATTTGAGGAGGATTGAATGGTAAGTTAATCTGGAACTTGTCCAAGAGTTATTGTTAATTTCAGAAAATGTGTTATAGGTGGCAACATAAATCATACCTGAATTCTAGTAGACAGGTATACCTGCATTTATAGCTCTCCTAGTCACGGGGATTACACACACACACACACACACACACTCCATTAATTTGTTCTTACTTAAAAATGACAGTATAAAGAAGAAAATCAATTAGATACAATTTTACTTGTCTTTCATCTAAATATTCACAGTAAAATGTAGAACTGTCTGACTATTGCATTAGGTCCTCTAGCAAAGTTGTAACAAAATAAATATATATTGAAATTAGTACATGTGACTTTTAATGCCTTTCTTTGTATATCCCCTTTATATCAGTTATAACATCTTTCTTCTAAAATTATGTAAGTAATATGTTCTAAGAATGTCATAGGGCAGTGTTGGTGAATCTATAGCATAAGTATCAAATATGTTATCACTGAAAGCTCTACAAGGTTGACCATCACTGTCATGGGACAATAAAGGGGTATTACAAAATATCTGTAATGTAGAAGGCTCTGATGATAGAGCACTGGCCTAAAAGATTGAGAATTATTCTTCTCAGTTTTTCTATGTTCTCTTTCTGGAAAGAACAGAAGAGACTAATTTCTTTCTTTCTTTCTTTTTTCTTTTTTTTTTTTTTTGAGACAGGGCCACACTTTGTAGTTCATTCAGGCTAGCCCTAAACTCAGCCTCAAACTCAGCAATCCTCCTGCCTCTGCCTCCGAGGTTGCTGGGATTACAGGCGTGAGCCACCACACCCAGCACTGTGGTATGTGGTATTGATTGCTGATGGGCGTGAGTCACCATGCTCAGCATTGTTGTATGTAGTTACCAGGGATCAAACCCCAGGCCCTTGCACTTGTAAGGCAGGCACTGGAACCACTGAGCTAAATTCTCAGCCCAAGACTAATTTCTTTTTTCTCTTTTTTGAGGTATTGGTATATTTTAGATGCACATTATGATTGCATTCAACATTGAGGATTTGTACTCATATAAGATATATCTTGATTCTCATTTTTCCCTTTCCCCTTCCCTCCCTACAGGTCCCATCCCCTATACCCATAAACTTTTTTTCCAGTTTTGTTTTACCATCAGATTTTTTTTCTTTTACTTCTTTACTTTCTACTGTCCCCTTTCCCTTTTCCCTTTGAACATTTTCTTCCTGTTTCATAATACCTGTCATACATTCTGGACCTCATTTACCTCTTTTGTTCGCAGACTAGAGAAACAATATGGCATTTACATATCTGTGTCCTATTTATTTCACTTATAAGTATATCTTCAAGGTATATCCATTTAAATATAAACATTGAACAGACTAATTTCATCTATAAGAACTTTCAATAACATTTCTTAATATTGACTGCAGCTGAATTCAGTACCGCCACACACTCTTAAAAAAGAAATAAAAGAAAAAGACTTATCAGCAATAGGAATACTTACCAAGCCCCAAATCTGGCTTTTGAAAAAATTCATGAAGAACATTTTGAATCTACAAATTAAAAAGAAAGGAAACAAGAAAGAAAAATGAAACTCCTATGTTATCAAATATTTAGTATCTTAAACTAAAATCTATCTATAGTTTTTCTATGTAAGTACTGGTGATCTTTCTAACCAAAGAACAGAAACAGTTATAATTTACTTTTAGTTTAGAGAAAACTTCAAGAGATACAAGGTATGATAGAACTATATGATGAATGTTTAAATATTTTAAAATTTACTACAGTAAAAGACACTTTGTCATTAATCCCTCACAAAGTCCTCCTCCTTGTTTCAAACACATTTATTGCAGCATTCTTATTACTTTCTGAAGTACTTCTGGAAGCCTTTCATGACCACCTTTACTAGATGTGATAAAAACACAGTGAATGATGCTACCACATGCCATCCAGTGGAAAGGCAAGTTTGTAAAAACACTACCGTGTGTCCTTGTTATGGCTTATATATAGATGTCTCCCCATCCCCTCCTGGGGTCACGGGAAGGAATTCTGAAGGTGGCTGAATTAGTGTCTGTCTTTCTTTCCTCTTTCTTTTCTTTCTTTCTTCCTTTGTTCCTCTCTCTCTCTCTTTCTTTGTTTTTGAGACAGGGCCTTGCTATATATTTGAGAATGTCCTCAAACTCACTATGTAGCCCAGGCTGACTTTAAACTTCAGGCAGTTCTCCTGCCTCAGCTTTCCAAATGCTGGGATTGTAGGCATGCACCACCATGGATTGGATTAGTGTATGAGAACGTGGCTTAAGTGTGTGATACTGGGCATGCACGTGCTTAAATATCTCATTTTTTTAATGTGAGAAAACAAAAGGAAAATAAAGACCAAAATGAAGGGTAGATATTGGGAAGAAGAAAGAAAATATTATAATATTATAAATATTATAATGAAAAGGAAGAGGAATGTGGGAGGGGAAGAGGTAAGGAAGGAAGGGATAAGGACAAAAAAAATAACAGAAGGAATACAATAGAAACAAAGTTTTGTAAATTGGTAGAGAAGAATTAAAGGAGGAGGGAAATGAGAAAAGAAAAGAATTAAGGTATATTATGTACAGATATGTATTCCCTATGATGAATGTAATTATTATGTAAAGAATGTACCAATAAAATTAAGGGTTTTTTTTTTTGGTTTTTTTTGGGGGGGGTGGTTTGTTGTTATTTTTTTGAGACAGGGTCTCACTTTGTAGTCAGGCTGACCTGAGCTCAGCCTCAAACTCACATCACAGCAATCCTCCTGCTTCTACCTCCCGAGTGCTGGGATTATAGGCATGAGCCACCACGCCCGGCACTGTGGTATGTGGTGCTGATTGCTGCTGGGTGTGAGTCTCCACACCCAGTATGGTATATGGTTACTGGGGATTGAATCTGGGCCCTTGTGATTGCAAGACAGGCGCAGAACCACTGAGCTAAATCCCCGGCCCAAAATTAATTTTTTAAAACAAATGTGATACTAGGATTAAGGGTATATATATATATATATATATATATATATATATATATATATATATATATATATATATATATATTACATATATATATATGTATATATTGAAACCCCCACCCTAGGTGTGGGTGACACTAATTGATAGACTTACAGCCTGATGGAATATAAAGGCAAAGATATAAGGCAAGCTGCTGCTGCTGCTCACTGCTTTGGCTGTTTGCTGCCTACCTCCCTGTAACACCATGGGCTGTTTCTCCTCCATGATACCCCCCTGCCATCCCTCTCCACAACGGAACCAGCTGATGATGGACTGAAACCTCTACAAACTATGGGCTGAAATAAACCTTTCCTCCTTTAGCTTTAGGTATTAGATATTTTGTCTTAGCACTGAGGAAAGTAACTGAGACTGTCATCCACTTTATTCACTAAATCTGGCAACCTGCATCTTGCTCTTCCCCACAGTCAAAATGACCATGACAAGTAAAGTTTTGAATCAATTCCAATAAGTCTCCTGTGATAATAAAACTAAATATGGGAAAAGGACTTCCAGAAATGTCTAAGAAACATGATAAAATGATGGGATAAGTGTTTCTGAAGCAAGGGAGGCTATTTTGAGGGGAATTAACAGTACTGTGTCTTTTATTATAATAATTTTTTGAAATGTAAACATCCATTATAATTTTTAATCATAACTTCTATTAAGTACTTTCACAAATATGTCCTCAGTAGTGCCCAAACTTTTTGTTTAATAAGAACAGTCCTGTTTTGCTCCCTCCAGGGGACAGTTCTAATCACCCACCAATAATGGGCATTATAAAGGTGAGTGATATTTAGCAACCAGCTAGGAAATCCTGAGAGTTTTCCACACATCTTCATTTTTTTCTTTTACTAAAAATGAAATTTCAGTGTTCTTCTTGGTCTATTTTTAAAAGCAGATTTTATTTTTAGAGAACTTTTAGATTCATAGAAAAGTTGAGCAACAGTATACAGTTCCCATATAACCCCTGCTCTCACACACACACACACACACACACACACACACACACACACACACACACACACACACACAGTCTTCCCCTACCATCAAACATCTTGCACTAGAATTACACGTTTGTTATAATCAATGAACCTACACTGACATATAATTACTACCCAAAGCTTGTAGTTTGTGGTAGAGATCACTCTTGGTTATGTTCTGCATGTTTTGACATACGTGTAATGACAGGTACCCACAAATGCAAAATCATACAGAATTGTTTCACTGCTTTAAAAACTTTTATGCTCCACCTCTTCATTTTTGTCTCCCTTCTCACTCCTGCAAACTACTGATCTCTTTATTGTCTCTATAACCCTGATGGCAAACCTTTTAAAGCTTTCAATGTTATAAACAGCTCACTACAGCGTAGTGAAATGTATCATAGTTGGAATCAAATAATATGTAGTCTTTTCAGATTTGCTTCTTTCACTTAAATGGTTCATTCTATTTTGTGCTATATTATATTGTATAGCTATATCAAAGTTTATTCATCTGTCTATCAAATGATATCTTGGTTGCTTCTAAGTTTTAGCAATTATTAATCAAGTTGCAATAAATATTTGTGCACACTGGTAAGTCTCCAACTAATTTGACTAAACACCAAGAGTCATATATTTAAAATATGTTTAGTTGAATTGTATGGTATTTGTGTTAAAAATCTCATAAAATTTACAAACTTAATCATTTTTAAGAATATGTAAATATGTATATTTACATTGTTGCAAAATTGATCTCTAGAAATTTTCATCCTGTAAATTTGAAGCAACCCACTAAACAATTTTCCTTCATTTTCCAGCCTTGGTTAACTACCATTCTACTTCCTAGTAGAACTATCTATCTATCTAACTAAGTATCATTAAGTGTATTAATTCAGTACATGCCTTCTAAGAGTATACTTAGCTTTTTAAAGGCAATTTTGCATACCTACTGAAAACAACTAAGAGTTTTTGCTACCCATATCCTTGCCAGAATTTGTTAGTGTTTTGGATTTGGCCATTCCAATAGGTCTGCAGTGGTATCCATTACTTTTTAATTTGTAATTCTTTAATGACATACAGTGTTGGACATCTTTTCACAGAGTTATTTGCTATCTGTTTATCTTTTTCGGTGAACTGTCTGCTGAGATCTCTTGCCCTTTTAGTAGGGCTATTTATTTTCTAATTGTTAAGCTTTGAGAACTCTTCATATGTTTTGGATAACAGTCTTTATCAAGCTATGTCTCTTTGTTAATGTTTTCTTCTGCTCAGTGGCTCATCTTCCTGGTCAAATCTTAATCCTTTACCTTAACCTGAAATATGCTTGGCACTGTCTCTAACAATTAAATATTTTCAAATCTATGTATACCTCAGAGAGAAATATTTAATTATTGAGTAAATTTTTCCCTGGAGCTAAGGGATATGCCCCTATAGGTCTTACAGAAGCAGAAGCACAAATATATAACAAATAAACAAAAGTCTGCCTCTGAAATTAGTTTGAAAGGTCTTGCCAGAGTCAAGGTTTTAAAAATCTAGCTAGAACTCGTGTGTGTGTGTGTGTGTGTGTGTGTGTGTGTGTGTGTGTGTGTGTGTACTGAAGGAATCAATTCTCATGAGCCAGTCAGATCAAGAATTGACTTAATTCAGTACTAAAAACTTCAAGGTAGTATTTCAGCAATTGCCCTCTTATTACTCACTCTACCACCCTTCACATATACTCCTATTTCTTACCACTGCTGTAGGGATCAGCCCTTTAGGGTCTAGAATCCATTCATTGAATTGTTCCTGCAAAGCCTGTTTCCGCATGTTGGCCACCTTGACTTTGACTATGCGTAGGTATTCTCTTTGTTCTCTTTTCTGCTTAACATCCTCCTTCAACTTGGACACTCTAAAACATACAGATAGAAAATAGGGTAAATTAGGCTCTTGGTTTTGATTTATTTTGTTCAAATGCCAGAATATAAAAGCTCAGAGCTACACTTAAACTTTATACCTATCATTTCTCCATGAAATGTTTCTTTTTTTTTGAGACAGGGTCTCACTTTGTATTTCAGGCTGGCCCTGAGCTCATTACATGGCCCAGGCAAACCTCTAACTCACAGGAATCCTCCTGCTTCTGCCTCCTGAGTACTGGGATTACAGGTGTGAGCCACCACGCCTGGCACTGTGGTATGTGACTGATTGCTGGTGGGCATGGGTCACTATACCTGGCATTGTTGTTTGTGGTTACCCGGATGAACTAGGGACCTACACTTGCAAGGCAGACACCAGAACCACTGAGCTAAATCCCTGACCCTACTATAATTACTTTTAATATTTATACATTCCCCATATATTTCACTTATATCTTGTATCTTTTCCTATTGCCTCTTTCTAGCAAAAGTCAAGTATTTGACAGCCCCTACCAACATCTTAAGAATAACAGCTATCCTTGGAGCAGTGATGTATCACCTAAGTTGAAACTGAGGAAAAAATTTTGATTTTCTCTATTAATCATTCTTATTGGGACTTTTAAAAGCCAAACAAGTTTTATCAAAATCAAACCATATGGCTCAGAATAATAAAAATAACTCTGAGTTTCAAGTTCTTTTTTGGGTGGAGGACTGAGTCAAGTTTTCATCTTTTAAAGGAGAAAGGTTAAGACAGTTTGACAAATTTTGAAACACATAAGAATTTTCAGTAAGAACTTCCAAGTTGGATATCTCTAATAATCCCCCCAAAATTTACTAAAATCTAAGTCATGACTTTCTTCCCATATAAAGCCTTTGGAATTCTGTAGGAAAACAAACTTTGAAAAATAGCGTTTGTGGGCTGAGGATTTAGCCTAGTGGTTCCGGTGCCTGCTTTGCCAGTGCAAGGGCCCAGTTCAATTCCACTAACCACATACAACAACGCTGGGCATGGAAACTCATGCCCACCAGCAATTAGAACCACATACCACACTGCCAGGTGTGGTGGCTCATGCCTGCAATCCTAACACTTGGGAGGCAGAAGGAGGAGGATTGCTGTGAGTTCAAGGCTGAGCTCAGGGCCAGCCTGAACTATAAAAAAAGTGAGACCCTGTCTCAAAAAAAAAAAAAGTCTTTGAAGTTTGAAAATAAAAAGAAGCAAGCAGTTTAATAATACAAAAAAAAAGCCTGTGTCTGAGCCTGATAGATTAGTATTTTAAAGAAAGTGCTATGTTCCTTTGGTGAATCTGCTAAGCAGATAATCTCCCCAAACTACCTATTTCTCATTCTGCTCTTTCATTGCTGTATCTCTCTTCCTCTCTGTATACAGTGTTGCCTTTGATTTCCATCTTCATCCTCATGGAGTTCGCTATTCTCTACCTGGGTCTTAGCCCAGGTTTCCTTGTCGTACATTCACTGTTTCACTCCCTTATTATACAAACATGTAGGGGGAACTTACTATGAATTCTGCCATTAAAAAGTTTAAGTTCTGCTGGGTATGGTAGCATACATTTTTAATCCTAGAAGTCTGGGAGGCTGAGATAGGAGGATAGAAATTTCCAATCCAGCCTGGCCAACTTATCGACTTAGGGAGGCCCAAGTTCAATATAAAAAATTTTAAAAGGGCTAGAAATGTAGCTCAGTGTAAAGGCCCTGGTTTCAACCTCTAATACCATCACCACCACCACCACCAAAAAATTTTAAAATGTAGAAAAGAAAAAGCTTAGAATTCAGTGGTAGAAGAGAACAGATAAGTAAACCATACAGTGTAATAAGCACTTTTTAAAATTCTTGTGTAACAAAAATGTATTCACAAAATTGGTTTTCTGTCATATTTTCATTGCTTGAAATATTCTTTTCTGCCTGAGTGGATCTTCCACATGCTTTAGGTCTCTGCTCAGATCAGACATCATTTCCTCCTACTGACTGATGGCCATATTTGGACACAAAATCTAGTTTTGTGCTTCAGAGCCATTGTATATGTACTTCCAAATACAATCCAAATGGATTTAAAATTGTGTCACTTATTCCAAGAATGAATAATTTTCAATTCTGTAACTTGCACTATTTCATGAGGATGTTTATGTCAATTCATAGAATTCTATAGCATCCAAAACTCTTAACTTTGGGCCATAGAGGGCAGACATAACCTACAACCACATTCTAAACATAAATCCCTACTTATGGAGACTGAAAGGAAGGAAAGTTATAGGCTGATATATTATAAAAATGGTTAAAGAATCTTCACATTCTCATATGTATGTCTGTTTGTTTGCAATGCAACTTTGCACTTCCTTCCTGGAGAGGTAGAGTCTATTTTTTTTTTTTTTTTTTTTTTAGGTTTTTTGAGACAGGGTTTCACTTTGTAGTTCAGACTGGCCCTGAGCTCAGCCTCAAACTCACATCACAGCAATCCTCCTGCCTCTGCCTCCCGAGTGCTGGGATGACAGGCGTGAGCCACCACGCCCAGCACTGTGGTATGTGGTACTGGTACTTGCTGCTGGGCGTGAGTCGCCATGCCCAGTATTGTATGTGGTTACCGGGGATCGAACACAGGTCCTTGTGCTTGCAAGACAGGCAGCAGAACCACTGAGCTAAATCGCAGGCCCGGTGGAGTCTATTTCTTTATCCTTTAATTTGCCTGTGGCCCTGTGACTTGAAATGGCCGTAAGCAAACAAGATAAAAGCAGAAAGTTGAAAATTCTTGGCCATTGGGATGAGCCCTTTTTTGCAGAAGTTGGAAGCCCTTTCACCACACCTTGGCAATCAGTCTATGTCAGCCTGCTAGATGATGATAGAGTTACTCCTTTGCTCTGGCAAAATGTCAGCCAGTCATTAGAAAAGCAATTAAAGTCATCAAATATAATCATACTGCAATGTATGAGTGAGTCTAATTTATATCAGGTGAACAGAAATAAGCCATGAACACACCCCAGATTTACCAGACCACAAAATCATGAACAAATAAGTACTATTGCTTTAAACTAGTAAGTTTGGGGATTTTTTTTTTAATGTAGAAAACATTAACCAATAAAAGTTTCTCCATATAAACAAGTATTTTTAAAAGTACACTTATTATAAATGTATCCGATTAAAGAGTAGAAGCCCACCCTTACCACTCTTACCCACCCTAGCTGTAACAATTCAAATTCTATTTATCCATTCAAACTGTATAAGAAAAATATTCCACTTACAGCACTGTTTGCCGAGATCATATAAGAATTGAATGCTGTATTTCATCGGAACAAGTTCTATCCAACTTAGGTAGATAACTTATCACAAACTTCAACCCAACACACCAGACCATCACTGGACCTAACTGAAGACTTCTTGTCTGCTCTGAACAATGGGAATTTGTTTTATCAGTTAGGTGGATAACTATGTATTGACTAACTCTGTCCTATACAGTGTGATAGTTTTCACTTGCATAACATCATAACAATTAAAAACCTTCTTTCTAACATTTAAAAAACTTGAGTTTTCCCTCTCCCTAAATTACCAAATGTATATTTCCTTGGCTACTTACCAAGTTAATGAACTCAGTGCTTATCTGTTGAAACACTGGTGATTTTAGTTTCACAAAGCTAAAATGGACTTCTTGCTATTCCTGGAGTATCCCTGTATTATTTCTGTGATGATTATTTACATAAAAATCTATACATGACATGTGTTTATCTAATTACCATAGACACTTCTTATTTTCTATTGATTTATTCAACAAATCTTTATAGAATGAGTCTTCCATTCTAACATTTAATGACTTCAGAAAATCTAATAAAAGAAACATCTAAGTAGTTGATCAATCAATATTTGAGTAGATAATTAGTCCTATTTGAAATTTTGTAAAATGATGAAGAACATTTACCATGACATCCTCAGTAACTAACTTCAAAAGTTTCAAAATTAAACATTTAGCTATTCCAAATTAAGGAACATGTAAAATGGCATAACCTTCCTTTGGACATCAAGCATTAGGATATGCAGGAACCCTTCACTTATGAACTCAGTTCTTTTGCAAGGGCTGGTTGGAACTCAAGTTGGTCAGTTGAAGGCTCAGACTCCTCTACACAATCTTCAAAGTTTCTCACTTTTTTACAGGCAGATCTTAGTGTCCTTAGAGAGACACTGGCCCAAGATTTCTCAATAGCCCCACATAAGAAGGGATATGGTAATGTTCTCTGCAGAATTCATTAAGGCTTAAATTTGTATCTAAGACCTTCTGGAAGCACAAGTGACCAGCATTTAGATTGTAACTCAAGATTTTCTTCATAAGTTAAAACTAAAATTCTGGTTGCAACCCAAGTTTTTCATATGTCAAGTGGGTAATAACTTGAGGGTTCACTGTATTTCACAATAATCT
>PVIR01045327.1:0-10781 GCA_004026965.1 Petromus typicus
AAGTGGATAAGAGACCTAAATATTAAAACAGACACTCTAAACCTACTGCAAAACAGGTTAGGTAAAACTCTTGAAGACATTGGCTTAGGGAAAGACTTCATGAACAAAACTTCTATAGCACAGGAATTGGCTGAGGAAATCAACAAATGGGACCTCATTCTTTTAAAAAGCTTCTGCACAGCAAAGGAAACCACCAACATTGCAAATAGGCAGCCAACAATATGGGAAAAAAATCTTTACCAGCTGTTCCTCAGATAAAGGGCCACTATCTAGATTATATAAAGAGCTCAAAAAAATCAGCCCACCCAAATTTAATGACCCAATTCAAAAATGGGCATCTGAAATGAATAGATATTTTTCAGAGGAAGAAGTAAGAGCAGCTAAGAAGCATATGAAGAAATGCTCAACATCATTAGTCATTTGAGAGATGCAGATGAAAACAACATTGAGATTTCATTTTACTCCACATAGAATGGCTGCCATTTCAGAATCAGCCAACGGCAAATGTTGGTGAGAAGGAACCCTTCTCCATGGTTGGTGGGACTGTAGACTCGTACAACCCCTGTGGAGATCAGTTTGGAGAATCCTCAAAAAGGTGGGATTGGTGGTCTCATTTGACCCGGCCATTGCCCTGCTAGGTATATACACACAAGAATTAAAAGACTCATATCACAGTGACATATGTGCACCCATGTTTATAGCAGCCCAATTTTTGATTGCTACATCTTGGAAACAACCCAAATGTCCATCAACTGGAGACTGGATAAAAAAGCTGTGGTTCTTCTACAGAATGGAGTATTACTCTGCCATAAAAAATGATAAGTTTGAATCATTTCTACTTAAATGGACATACCTTGAGGATATCCTCATAAGTGAAATAAATAGGGCACAGATAGGTACATATAGCATCTTTTCTCTGGTATGAGAAAATGAAGATGTAAATGAATCCTAGCATTGTATGTTATATATTGTGAAATAGAAAATGCTCAATGTAAAATAGGGTGAAGGGGGAAAATGCTGAGATTGTAACAAAAAAGTAAGGAAACTAATTTTATGTATATGGGTGGGTGGTAGAGTGGGTAGGGCTATGGGAAAAAAATGAGAATTAAGTTGTGTCTTATACTGGTACAAATCCCCATTATGGAGTGCAATCATGATGCATATATTTAATGCACCTATAAAGATTTAAAAAAATGAAAAAAAAAAAAAAAACTTGCAGCAATCCTCCTGTCTTACTCCTCAGGACAGGGATTACAGGAATGCATTGCCCATTGTAGCTGACTTCTCCAGCTTTTCTATAGTTTCCAATTTTCCTTTCAGACCCCTCACAGTTCCTAGAGATTAATCCTTTTTCTCTTCAACATTTGCTGTTCTCCAGAATGTCTCAGTTCTAGTTCCCAAAGAGGCTGTATTGTGTTGCTAATCTTTACTCCACTATTTTTAAAACCTCTTGAGTTTGAAATCTAAAGACTTAAATTCAAACTTTGCCCAAGTAAATCAATTATCTTAAGTGATCTTGAGCTTCAATTTTCTCAGCTACAAAACTGAGATAATAAATCTTAGCATTGAAAACACAGATGAGAATAGATACATATTATCACCTTAAAATGAAATTAAGATATACTTTCCTAATTTAAAATCAAAAGTATAGGAATTTATAGAAAGATATAGATAAGGATAAAGTATTTACATAGTTGGGCTCCTAGTAAATGATCTCTGACTCTGAATAACTTTTTGGCATTAGATAATACTTACTTTTTTAAAACATAATTTTCCTCAGCTATTAAAAGAAGTTATACCAGATGTTACCAAATATCTCTCTCTCTCTTTTTTATTTTTTGTTAAGACACAGTCTCACCTTGTAGTTCAGGGTGGCTCTGAATTCACCATGTAGCCCAGGCCAGCCTCAAACTCATAGCAATCCTTCTGCCTCTGTCTTCCGAGTGCTGGGATTACAGGCGTGAACCACCACCCCCGGCAATGTGCTATGTGGTTTGTGGGGATGGAACTAGGGATCTTGCATTTGCAAGGCAGGTGCTGGAACCACTGAGCTAAATCCTTGTCTCCCAAATTATCCCTTTTTAATTCTTAAATATTCTGATTTCTGACTGTTGCTACTTCAATTTATATTTTCATGTTTGTGTTGAAATACCAATTAATATCAAAAATAGGATTTGCCTGGATTTCTATTTTGGAAAAGTATGAAATGTGAAGATTCTTAACCCTTTGTATTTGTGAGTAATACATGTGAATCTACAAGTCACTTCTGAAATATTTTTGTCTGTCAATAGATTTAAAAAGAGACATTTGAGTGCTGAACTTCAGATCTTGAATGTGGTAAAGCCTTCCGTGAATCTCCAGCTGCAGTTTCAACTTTTGAAAAATTGCTTTACTTATTGTCAATGTCCTAGGGCTTCCATGACAATGACCGATGAAACAGGACCTTTGAACAACAGAAATTTGTTTTATCACAGCCAAGAGACCACAAGGCTGAAAGCAAGATGTGATATGATTGGATCTTTCTACAGCCAGTGAGGAACGATCTACTCCATCCCTTTCTCTTAGTCTGATGATATTCTAGGAAGTATAGCTTCAACTGTGTCTACAAAGTTCATATTTTGAAATCCCAACCAAAAAAATACAACTCCCAATACCTAGTACCTCAGGATATGAACTTATTTGGAGATAGGGTAACAATGAAGTCATGAGAGTGAAATATAATCCAACATGGCTAGCATTCTTATAAGAAAGGATAATACAGGAGAAAGATGATAAAAAGACAGAGGGAGAGGATGGTCATGTACAAAGCAAGGAAAAATATCTGGAGACTTTTCTATCCCATAGCTCAGAAGAAACTGACTCCCAGCCCTTGGATCTCAGATTTCTAGCCTCCAGAACTTTGAGAACAAAAATGTCTGTTGTTTGGATATCTAGTTTGTATCTGTATTGTGTTGGGGCAGTTATGTCAAGCTTAAACTTGGGCTGTCTTCAGCATTCCTTGGTTTCTTGGTTTATAGAGGCACTACCTGGATCTTTGCCTCTGGGTTCATATGATGTTCTCCGTGTGTACCTATCTGTCCCCAAATTTCCCCCTTTGATAAGTACATCAGTCAGATTGTACTAAGGGCCCACCACACTTCAATATGACCTTATCTTAATTATTCACACCTGCACTGCTCTCTTTTCAGATATAATCATGTTGAGAGATGTTGCCTATTAGGACTTCAACATATGAAATGAGAAGTGGGGATACAAGTCAGTTGACGGTAAGTATGCCTTATGTTAGGTTAAAAAACTCAGCACAGCTCCCCTCACCAGAAAGTAGAGTCAGTGTCCTCACTGTAAGTCTGACTTGTCACCCTGACTCACAGAAGGCCTTGGTGACACCGAGTCAGGGCTGGAGCCTAGGCCTCAGTGTCTCCCAGCTTCTGCCCCTTCCTCAATAGGAATGCAGTCCTGAGACCACTGTGTGCAGAAGTCACCCAGCCTGCTGGAGGACCAGAGGCTTCATGGAGGGAAAAACAACTACCAGCAACCACTGAAAATGTGAGTGAGGCCATCTCCGACTATCTTAATTGGAAGCTGGGTGAGAACTACTGCCTGTTTTTGTATGGCCTACAATCTGAGAATTTTTTTTTCTTTTTTTTAAATGTTAGTTTATTAGTTCATGTGCAGAATATGTAATGTCTACATCCCTCATGGGCAAGAGATACATATACATAACCTACCTTAATTCCTCTCTTCACCCCTTTTCCCTCCCCCCCATCTCTTGACGGCTTTGCATTTTTGTTCTTTTTTTGTATGTTTACAGCACATATGGTTTACATTCCTTGTGTGGTGAAGGAACATGCATACAGCACAACTTGCCCCCTTTTTATCTCTCCCTCCCCTCCTTCTCCCTCCATTTTTTTTTTTTCGCTTTGTGGTTCAAGCTGGCCCTGAGCTCAGCCTCCAACTCACATCACAGCAATCCTCCTGCCTCTGCCTCCCAAGTGCTGGGATTACAGGTGTGAGCCACCATGCCTGGCACTGTGGCATGTGGTGCTGATTGCTGCTGGGCATGAGTCTCCACACCCAGTATGGTATCTGGTTACCGGGGAATCTCCCTCCATTTCTTGATCTCCCTGTCCTTTGAAAATTTGTTTTATAACTATAATAATTAGAAGAATCAAAGGATCAATATTGTGTAACATGTGAAAATCATATGCAATTTCAATTTTAAACTCCACAACTAAAGCTTTATGGAGACACATACTTTTTTAGTTTAGATATTGTCTGTGGTTACTTTTATGCTATAACGCCAGACTTGAGTGTTTATTCCAGATACCAGATGACCATTGAAACTTAAAATTCAGTTGGCCCTACATATCCCTGAGTTTTGCATATATAGAAAACGTAACATAGACTAAATTCTAAAAAATTTATGTCATTGCTTGTGATCATTAAGCTTAATTGTCAACTTTCCTGGATTGTGAGACTTGGGAAAGGTGACTGGATTGTGGATTAAGCCACTGATATTCATATCTGAACGTGCTGACAGAAAGTGGGATCTGGTTGGAGACAGTCACTGGAGATGGACCTGAAGAGCATGTATTTCTTACTGGTGATCTTTGCCTGTGCTCTGCCTCTCAGTTCCCACGCGAAGGACTGAACCTTCTGCAGCTGTGAGCCAAACTAAACCTTTCCTCTTGTAAGTTGTAAATGTTGTATAGTTCGCTCTAGCAACAAGAAGCCTGATCAATATAGGGCTGATCATGTAGACTTTTTCCTGTCTCCATCTCCTAAAGAATAAAGCAGTGTTTACACAGAAATTATATTATAGTAGATATTATAAGTAATAGGATTTAAAGTATGAGAGGACATGCATAGGTTGTATGTAAATAGGATATCACCTTTATTAGGCACTTGTATCTCTGTAGGTTTTGGTGTTTACACAGGGTCCTACCACCATCCTCCCTTGGATATCGAGTAATGACTTTTAGACCCAATCTTTCACAAAAAAAGCTGCCTAAGTCCTGTCCTAGCACAGCTAACTCTGGAGCTAACTATAACTGAGTGAGCCTGAGGGGAACAGGAGAGGACTGGCTAGCCAATCTATGGATCATGAAAAGAACAAATATGTGTTTAAATGACGAAGGCTGATCACTTGAAAATCATTTTAGATAACTTATTTGACTTTCACTTAAGTCAAAGATAAATTTTTATTATTAAGCCAAAAACAAACATTTGTTTTAGGAAAAAAAATAAAACTTAAAACATGGAGAACTTGAAAGCCAAAGGTCTTTCTTCACATGCATAGCTACAATTTTTTTAAGTTTTTTTCAAGTAATAATTTAGAAAGAAAGCTATTAGTAGGACCCAAACTGCCCAATAAACTATCTAAAATGCTATAGATTTACATTGAATTTCCTCCTAATCTCTGATTCTATGAATGTCATGCTCCCTGACTAACAACCCAAGGTTTTGACAAGATGGCTTACAAAGGCTCACCACTTTCTCTGCATTCTGGTAACACAACAGAGCCTCTGGGAAGAACTGAATTTGCCAATTTGTTTTCTGAGCGCTGCTCTGGTGAACTGACTTCCTGCCCAAAAGACACAGGTGTACTCTGAGCACAGAAGTGTGACATTCTAAGACTCTGACAATGAGAGCTGGAACCCACGGGTCTGAGAAAACCTGGGCCTCAGTCTTCCCACTTAACCTGTCTTCCTGAACCACAGCAGCCAACTTCCTACAAGGTACATACTAGTGAAATCTCTGAATAAAGAGAGAAAAGACTCAACTTGCATCTTCTCTGGACATGAAGAGTATTATAATATCCAACAAGGTGATAAGGAAAAGCTTTACTAATAAAGAAGCAGCTGACTGGGGGAATGAGAAGAGTGTCCATGTAAACATCAGCAGAAAGTGCCTCCAGGGAGTGGGAAGAGCTTGAGAAAAGTTCCTGAGGCAGAAGCACACCTAGCATGTTGAAGACCCACAAAGAGGTAAAATGGCTTCAACAGAGTTAGGAAAACACAGAAGTAATAAGGCCACTTCACATAGGACTTTCTTGAATATGTGTGGTATACTGGATTATGAGATGAGTGACTACTGGTGAGATTGGCTACAGGAGTGGCAAGTTTTTTATTTTAGGTGGTACTTTTATTTAAGTTGTACTTAAGTTTTAAAAGGATCTTCTGGCCTCTGTTGAGAATAAGCTGAAAGAAGGCAAGGGGTCAGAGGCGCAAGACCAGTTAGAAGGCCAGGACAATGGCAGAGATGAAACATCATGGTGGGGTTAAGGAGGAAGTACAGATGCTATACGGCAAATGCATATGCTTGAAGGTAGAATAAACTAGAGACTTTTATTTGATAGACAAATGGCAGAGTATGAGAAAAGAAACATCAGGGAGTCTTAGCTGGGCAATTCTGACACCTCCTCTTTATTCTTTGTTTTTTTGTACTAGGGATCAAACTCTGAACCTTGGTCCTCTGAGGAACTTTCTAACACATTTAGCTCTCTGGATTGGTTTGGGTCTGTTGTCACAGGGGTAGCCAGCCCCATAAGGCAGTAAATTTTATACTAAAATTACCATTTCTATGCTACTAATTCTCATGTCTCTCCAGCCTGGACTTGTGCCCTAAATTATAGGTTCCTATATTTAAATATATTCTCAATATATCTTTACAGATGCCTAATAGATATCACCAGGTCAACAGGTCTAAAACAAACCCTAATTTCTTCTCCCTAAAATCATGTTTTTCCAAAGCCTTCCTCACTCTAGGACATGGCACTTCCGTATGGCCTTTTTCCAGGTGATTTGTTATACCTAAAGACAGATACATGCTATAGTTATACACCAAAGACCACTTTACCTTCACCATAAAATGGATCCATTTTCTGATGTGGTGTTATGTGGAAATGTGACGCCAATAAATTGAATACTTTATAAGACCTTGGAAATGACACAAGAAGAGGTACCACAGTCACAAAGAGCAAACTCATATCCAGAGAGAATGCATATCAATTTTGGTAAGGATGAATCATTGATAAGGGGTTCCACTTATCCACTTCCAGTAATCTGGTGATAACATGACCAATAATCAGTGACACCATGTTGCTATTTTTTCCCTCAAGATAGAGCTATCAGTGTCCACCTCTGCAGCTCTCAGGAAGGCTATTCATGAAGAGCCTTAGTGAGAGGAGTCCCTTGATCTTGGCCCATTTATGCCCCATCCTGTCATGGTGGGCACTCATGTGCTCCTTGCTTATTGCTCACTAAAGTTCTTGAGTGGCTGAGGGGAGATGCTGGCTTACTTTCATGGATAACTTGTTTTGCCTACAAGTTCGGTGCCTCCCCATCAGAGATACAAGCACGTTGCTTTCATTTTCATGTGACTCTCTCCTAAACATTCTTTTCTCTGATCTTCCAATCTTTTCTCCCCTAAGATCCTCAACAGAAGACACCCACTTCTCTAGGCTATCTCAAACTGTATCTTGCTTCATACGAACTGAATTACAACGTGCACTGCTCTGGCAATCTTCAGCTGTCAGCTATGACTTCATAGGGACTTTTAGAGTCTGAGGTGACAGCCAAGCACAAAGCATTCCTACAACAGAGGTGCATAACATGAAAGTCTGTGTTATCTGTTTATGTAGAAGCACTTATAACATTTGGACCTGCTTGGATCCAAGTTGGCGTGTACCATTTTCATCATCTGATAAACTGCCTGGCTTGCTGACTTGGGGGATCTGATACTACTAGCTCATGATTAGTAATTTTTAAGTTTTCATTTTTGTTTATTAGTACATGTGTGTAGTATATGTGTATATTTTTGTGTGGAATTGGTACACGTATGTAACACATCTTAATTCCTTTTTACATTCTGTTCCCTCCTCTCCCCCTCCACTCACCTCTTGGCCCTTTTCCTTTTTTTGTATGTTTGCAGGACATATGTTTACATTCCCTGTATGAAGTTGGTTATGTGTTTATAACACATGCAATTCCTTTTTTCATCCCCTATCCCTTCCATTTTCCTCTCCTTCCCCCTAATTCTTGAGCCCCTTTCCCTTTGAAAAAGATTTAGTTCCCTAGTTCCCATTATCTATCCTTTATTTCACTCTTTATTTTTATCCTTAGTTTATCATGTAAGAGAAACCATGTGATCCATTCTGCCAGTCTGTGTCTCTTAATTGGTACCTTGAGACCACTGACATTAATAGTTATGACTGATATGGATAGACTTAGGGCTGTCATGATTTCCTGTCACAGGCTCTTTTATTCTTTGATTTTTGTTTTTTCCCCATCAGTTTCTTGTTTGGTTCAGTGGGATGACTCTGCTGGGTCTCATGATTTTATAATTTTCATTTTTTTTCTCCAAGATATCCTTTATGATATTTGTAAAGAGAGTTTTGTATGCATGAAGTTTTTAAGATGTTCTTTGTCATGAAAGTATTTTATTTCTCCCTCAATTTTCAGAGATAACTTTGAAGGGAAAATCAGCCTGGGTTGGAAGTTGTTGTCCTTTAAGATTTGAAACACTTCACTCCAGGTTCTTCTTGCATTGAGTGTTTGGGCTGAAAAGTGATCCTGATGGGCTTCCCTTTGTAGGTGATTTTATTTCTTCTCTCTAGTTGCTTTCAATATTTCATTCTTTATTTTTATATCTGGAACTTTTATAATTATATGCCTAGGTGTGGGTTTTTGTATATTTCAGCCCTGTGCAGTTCTGTATGCTTCATGTATCTGGATGTCTAATTTTCTTTTTTTGTCTGTGAAGTTTTCTGCGAACAAATTTTTTATATCTTTTGTATCATCTCCTGCTTCCTCTGTAATTCCAGTCAACCTTATGTTATTCTTTTTTGAATCATCTAGGAGCTGTTGAATAGATTTCTCATGGTCTTTTGTCTTTCTTTCTTTCTTTTTAGGTTTTTTAGAGACAAGGTCTCACTCTGTGGTTCAGGCTGGCCCTGAGCTCAGCCTCAAACTCACATCACAATCCTCCTGCCTCTGCCTCCCGAGTGCTGGGATTACAGGCATGAGCCACCATGCCAGACACTGTGGTATGTGGTGCTGGTTGCTGCTGGGTGTGAGTCTCCACACCCAGTATTGTTATGTGGTTACCGGAGAATGAACACGGGTCCTTGCGCTTGCGAGACAGGCGCCGGAGCCACTGAGCTAACTCCCCGGCCCCTCTTTTGTCTTTTTCCATAAATTATGTCTTTCCTGTTTATAGGCTGTGATCGTGTCCTCTAGATCTGAGATTTGGTCTTTTGCAGTGCTTATTCTACTGCATAAACTTTCATTTTCTTTTTTGATTGCCTGGGTTTCTATTTGTAGCTGTTTAAGAGGTTCCATTGCTTTTGTTATCTCTGATTCTATTAGATCCTTGATTTCCTCTTAAGCTTTGTTAATCATGCCATTATGTCCAGGACCTCTGTTTTCATCTCAGAAATCAGTTCTGATTTCCATTGTATTAGATTTTCTCTAGTTACCACCTCAGAGAGTCCTGGTGATTAAGTTTCAGATTTCTCCACTTCCCTTCCCCTCATACTACCTTGGGGTGAGGATCTCTGCATCTGAGATTTTGAATGTTTCTTCATTTCTGAGCTTTTGTCCTTGCTGTCATATTTGGCTTTATAGTTGCCCTATTATCTGGTGATGTTTGTTGCAAGTTTCTTTCTTCCTAATATTTAGGTCCCTTAAGATTAGCACTAAGCCATAATGGTTTCAAACACAACCCAAGAAAAGCACTAAACATTAGTACACTAAGTATCAAACATAACCCAAGAAATGGTAAACTGGTAGTTGTTGCTCTGACCCCTCCAACCTCATAAGCCAGAACTATGATCAAATGCCCAGACTTAAAATTAACCACGGATATATTATCACCTTTTGGAAGTGAAAGGGTTACCAAGGAGTTAGATGGCAGAGAGATAGGGGAGGGAGAGATTAGCAATAAGATTAAAGGATGCAATGAAATAGAGAAATGAAGACTAGCAGAGTGGGCACAGAGTACAAAAAAGGGAGAGATGAAGGGAAAAAAAAGGAGAGGAAAAGGGAGGGAAGAACAAGAAAAGCAGCAACAAGAATAACAAAACCACAGAATTAAATAAAACAAACAAACAGAGATAAAAACAGAATAGGATGAGATTGAGTCCACTAACAGCCAGCTGTCGGAGGTGAGGAACGTTGATTCCTTCATGGGCTGAGACACACAGTTTGAAGTTTATAGGTCACAGGGAAAAAGAGCTGTGAAGTTGCAGGCTTTCTCCTCATGTGAGTCCAGTGTCCTGTAGGTGGCGCTGGACCCAGAGACTCACCGATGCAGAGGTTCAGGGGTCTCAGAGCAGGGGCCGCCCCCTTCAGTATGGCTGGAGGGGTTCCCAGTTGGAGTCCAGAGTTGGAGTGTCCCAGAGCTGGAGGCCTTGGGGTCGCAGGTTCGCTGAGGTAGGGAGGATCTTGGTCGATCCCCCAGGAGCTCGGAGAGGTCTTCTCCTGGCAGCGCGGATCCTCATCCCCCCAGGCAGTGGGCGGGGCTTCCTCCCGGGGTTCCTCTGTCATCTCCCGCCAGTCCAGATCTGGGAGTGTTAACGGCCTTTACCGCAGCTGCAGGAGGTCTGGCACGCACTTCTGCTCCTCCCCGTGAACCTGTGTCACGGAGGCCGCGCTGTCTGTAGTCTCTGGGTTCCCGTGCTGGTGGCCTGTGGGAGGTCCGGCAGGGTAGACCGCCTCTCCCCCCTCTGGGAGAAGGAAGAAGGGACAGACTGCTCCCTAGGTCGCTCTTCTTTATCCTCA
>PVIR01045328.1:0-10783 GCA_004026965.1 Petromus typicus
ACAGGCGTGAGCCACCACGCCCGGCACTGTGGTATGTGGTACTGGTTGCTGCTGGGTGTGGGTCTCCACACCCAGTATTGTTATGTGGTTACCGGGGAATCGAACCCGGGTCCTTGCGCTTGTGAGACAGGCGCCGGAACCACTGAGCTAACTCCCCGGCCCCCTTAGTTCTTTTTTTTTTGAGACAGGGTCTCGCTTTGTGGTTCAGGCTGGCCCTGAGCTCAGCCTCAAACTCACATCACAGCAATCTTCCTGCCTCTGCCTCCTGAGTGCTGGGATTACAGGAGTGAGCCACCAAGCCCGGCACTGTGATATGTGATACTGATTGCTGCTGGGTGTGAGTCTCCACGCCCAGTATGGTATGTGGTTACCGGGGATCGAACCCAGGCCCTTGCTCTTGTGAGACAGGCGCCGGAACCACTGAGCTAACTCCCCGGCCCAATCCTTAGATTTTATATGATTTTTGTTAGTGGCATTTTGTATGGCCTTGTGTTAATTTGCATACATACAGTTTCATTTCCATTTGGTTTGAGGCTAAAAGAACACAGTTCAGCACGGTTATTGCTCAGAATAGCAGAACTTTTTATTTTTGAAGTTTTTATTTGTACATGTTTGCGAGTTGGTAGACCTACATAGCACATCTTTTTCTTCCCTTTCCACTCCATCTCTTGGTCGTCTTCTCTCTTGCAGATGATCTGCCTCCCTGTTTCTTACTATTATTTTGCTCTTTGTATTTTGAGTTTCTCAGATAAGAGAAACCATATGGAATTTACCTTGTGTGTCTGATTGGTTTCACTTAACATGTCTGTGTGACCCGTTTTCCTACAAATGACTCATTTATCCTTTTTATGGCAGAGTAATACTTCATCATATATAAATACCATACTTCCTTTATTCATTAATCTGTTGATGGACATAGAGGCCACTTCTAAGATTTAACTGTTATGAGTTGTGCTGCTATAAACATAGGTATGCATGTATCACTGTAATGTGATGCCATTACATGTATCACTGTAATGTGATGTAATTTACCTCTTTTGGGAATATAGTCAGAAGGGGAATAGAAATTCAAATGGAATTTCTAGTTTTAGTTTTTTGAGGAATCTCTGCATTGATGTCCACAGTAAGTTTACTAGTTTACATTCCTCCAGCAGTATAGAAGGGCTCCTTTTTCCCTGCAGCCTCTCTAGCACTTTTTTCTTTCTTTCCTTCCTTCCTTCCTTCTTTTTTCTTTTTATTTTTTGAGACAGGGTCTCACTTTGTAGTTCAGGCTGGCCCTGAACTCTGTGTAGCCCAGGTGAGCCTTGAACTCATGGCAATCTTCCTGCCTCTGCCATCTGAGTACTGGGAGTACAGTGCACCACTATGCCTGGCTGTTTTTAAATTTGATGATTGCCATTCTTTCTGGAATAAGATGAAATCTCAATGTTTTAATTTGTATTGGGCATTTGTACTTCTTCACTTCAGTGCTGACTTTTTGGTTGGGTCTTTTATTTGGGGACCTCTAAATTTTTGAGTTATTTATATATTGTAGATGTTAGTTCTCTGTTTAAGGAATAGCTGGCAAAAAAATTTCCCATTCTGTAGGTTGACTTCTCAATCTATTGCTTGTTTTCTTTGCTGGGCAGAAATTTCAAATTTTTGTTTTTTTAGGTTTTTTGAGACAGGGTCTCACTTTGTGGTTCAGGCTGGCCTGAGCTCAGCCTCAAACTCACATCACAGCAATCCTCCTGCCTCTGCCTCCCGAGTGCTGGGATTACAGGCGTGAGCTACCACGCCCGGCACTGTGGTATGTGGTGCTGGTTGCTGCTGGGCGTGAGTCTCCATGCCTAGTATGGTATGTGGTTACTGGGGATCGAACCCAAGTCCTTGCGCTTGCAAGACAGGCGCCGGAACCACTGAGCTAACTCCCTGGCCCCAGAAATTTCAAATTTTGATATGACCCTATTTGTTGATTCATGATGTTATTTCTTTTGCATTTGTTCAGAATCATTACCTATGTCTTCAATAATTTTACCTTCTAACAGATTATTTCTCTTTTATTTTTTAAGTGGTAACAAAATTTTATTAAAGTTAGAAAATAAAGAGGCTCTACAGAGTGACTTTGGACGAAGTAAAAGTAGAAAAAGTAGTGTACTGTACAAGTAGTGCACCGTATGAGTGGCCTATTTGTTTTAGTATTTAGATCTTTGATTCATTTTGCTTTTTGTTTAGTACATGGTGACAGATACATGTCTAGATCTAATCATCTGCATGTGGATAACCAGTTTACCCAGCACCATTTATTAAAGAGACTATCTTTTTCCAGTATATTTTGTCAAATATCAAATGGCTAAATATGTATGAGGTTGTTTCTGCATCCTCTATTCTGTTGAGTTGATCTTTGTATCTCTCTCTCTTTTTTTTTTTTTTTGAGAGAGGATCTCACTTTGTGGCAGGCTGGCCCTGACCTCACCATGTAGCCTAGACTAACCTTGAACTCACAGCAATCCTGCCTCTACCTCCTGAATACTGGGATTACAGGTGTGAGCTGCCATGCCCAGAATTGTGGTATGTGGTACTGGGGGTCAAACTTGGGACCTTAGGCCAGGGATTTAGCTCAGTGATTCCATTGACTGCCTTGGAAGTGCAAGGTCCCTAGTTTGATCCCCAGTAACCACACACAATAATGCTGGGTGTGATGACTCATGCCCACCAGCCATCAAAACCACATACCATAGTGCTGGGCCTGGTGGCTCTAGCCTGTAATCCCATCACTTGGGAGGCAGAGGCAGAGGCAGAAAGACTGCTGTGAATTTGAGGCTCACCTGGACTACATAGTGAGCTCAGGGCCACCCTGAACTACAAAGTGAGACTGTCTCAAAAGTAAAAAGAAAAACAACTTGGGACTTTGCCCTTGCCTGGCAGGTGGCAGAACCACTGAGCTAAATCTCAGCCCCTTTATATTTCATCTTGTGCCACTGCCCTTCAGACATTCTTCTTACTACTTAAGTTGGTAACTCTTTTATAGTTATTTCTTCAGTCATTAATGGTATTTCCTAGGTTTAGTTTTAAGCAAGTTAATGTTTAACTTTATTTTTATTTTTTATTTTTTTTTGGCATGTTTTTAAAATTTAATAGGGAGAATAACAGGACCTATCTTGTACGGTACTGATAAAAATAAAATAAGCCTAAAAACCAAAAAAACCAACAAAAAAGCAGTCAACCAACCAAACAAAAAGATTCAACCCTAGGAATGCTACTGAGCATGATTGTTAGTGGCTAATATTATCATTCCTTATTAGTTCATCATGAATCGTCAAATACTGAGTGAATGGATACTTCCCCGTAAGATGACTGTTGAGCAGATTGTGGGTTTTATGTGTAATACACTAAGAAAAATAGTTACCTTAACTACAACTCAGATTCCATGTTGGTTTCCGTCGTGGGCATGGCACTGTACACTGGCTATGTCTTCATGCCCCAACACATCATGGCGATATTGCACTACTTTGAAATTGTACAGTGACCAATATGTGGCCAGGATCAAGAAGTTGCTTGGAGAAGATCTGCCCTACAGCGTTGGAATGAGACTTCCTCAGATGTCATAAGAAACTCTACTGGATGGCAACTTAACCGACCTTATAAATATGAAGACTAAAATTTCATGAGTAGAACAGGAAACTCATCCTGACTCATGTGTTGTGTTCTTTATATTTAATTTTAGAAGAGGCTCTTGTATAGTACTTTTTGTCTATTTTAACATTGTAGTCATTTGTACTTTGATATTAGTATTTTCTTAATCTTTGTGACTGTTTCAATATTATCCCATGAAAGCTTTTTTTAATGTAACTTTGAGTACATTTTAATTGCCTTCGATTTTTAAAACCCAAAGTAATTAGTTGGGCTTTATCATCCTTGCTATTGTATGGTATATATATCTGCCTGGATATATTTCTACTCTTGACAAAGTTTTATAAGAAATAATACAAGGTTTGGAGCGGGGGTCTGGGTGGGAGGATATTTTACTGAGAATTACTTACAAAAGACTTATCTGTAAGCTTTAACTCAGGAGTACAATTTTAACTATCCAGACTCTTAATAGTCTGTGCTTTAAAACTATTAAAATATTTCCTAGCAAGGATAAAAAGTAAGAATCTTGCTAAAATGAAAATAAGGAACATTTCACCTTTTAAATATTTAATTCTTATGAAGACTTATTTCCAGAAAACTTTGGTGATGATTCTTAAAAGAATAAATGGTTAGTTAATGGCATTATTAATGCTTCTGTATACTGTAGAGTTTTTAATAGAAGAAAATCAGTTTTCTCTGAGGGCCGCTATTAACAGCATATGTACTTACTTAAATTTAGCTTCCTGATTGTAATGGTTGCTGCAAATGCATTTGCACATTGCAATAAGAGGTAATGAAATGAATTGTTAAAAACATAGCAAAAAGAAGTGTAAATTTGGCCAATTCCTTTCACTCTTTGTATTTTTTTTAAAGAAAATTTTTATTCCTAACTGTAAAATGGCTACCTAAACTTTTGCTGTAAACTCATTAAATTCAGAGAACAAAAATCAGCTAATGTGGCAGTGTATCTTTTCCTTTGTGATTAAATATTGATTTACTTTTATATTTCCAAACTGATAGTTCTGGAAGACAAGACCAATGTAAGTATATTTTAACATGTCTTTCCACATAAAAGTGATGCTAAAGATAAGAGGTGTTATGCATTTTAAGATGGTTTCTATGTGGGATTTGCTATTTGTGAAAAATTCAGATATTTGGGGCTTAAACTAAAAGGATTATATTTTTGCAGTGCTTTGTAATCCGGAAGTCTCAAGTAAGACAGAAAACTTTAGTATCTTTAAAAATCTATTTATAAAAAGAAAATAAGAATTCTGGATAAAAGTACTGAAATAATAAAATGTATTATTTATATAATCACAATTAGGCTGGAGTGCCGAAGATACTTAGTTTGAAAGTAGTTAAAAATTTGATATGGTTGTGGGTGATGAAGTTCATACTTAGGCAAGATTGGAATATGAGAATTTAACTTAGAATCTGCTTATTAATGCTCAAATTTGCCATTCCTCCATTGTCTCCCATAGAACTGCTGGCAAGTACCTGTCTTTTGTGTGTGTTTGTTGTTTGTTTGTTTTGAGACAGGGTCTCACTATGTCATGTAGGCTGGCCTTAGACTTCCTGTGTAGCCCAGGCTGGTCTCAAACTCACAGTGATCCTCTTGCCTCAGCCACCTGAGTGCTGGGATTCCAGGCATATGTCACCACAGCCAGCCAAAGAGTGGATATCTAATATCCCCATGGTGAGTTGGAAACAGTAAAAGATGAGAATCACTAGTTAATAGGTGGATATCCAGATTACCTATCTAGCCCTCTACTTAGAAAACTTTAATTCATCCTCACTTTTTACTGAAATCAATTAAATTGCTGTTGTATCACTGATGATGTCATGAACACTGGCCTAGGAGATATATGGAAGATGAGTGTAGCCTTACAAGAAATATTGAGGAGAGTCAGAAAGAGGAATAGGAGCACATACATTGAGAAGTGATCAAGAAAGTATATTTTTTCCAACCAATAAATACATAGTGTTTGCTAGTAGCTAACAAATAGATAATTTCTATTTTTCTCCCTGCAAGATTTTTTTTTAATGGTACCACGGATCAAACTTGGACCCTTGGGCTTCCAAGGTAGGCGAGTACCAGTTGAGCTAATTCCTCAGTTCTGCTTTTGTCCAAGTTTTGAATGGTTGAGAAATTTGAGCATCCCCTAAGAGCACCCACCTGCCTGGCAGTCGCAAGGTCCTGAGTTTAATTCCTTGTACCGCCAAAAAACAAAAACCAAAAAACTCTAATATCCTACTTGTTAATTAGCAACTAGGGGCTGTGGAGTGAAAGAGAGGGAAGAGGTAATTGGTGCCTGGGTCATCAGCCCATTGCTTTGGGTAGTATAAGGGGAGTCTATGTCAGTGGGACAGTGGGTTCCACAGCCAGGACCGTGAACAAGGTGGCTGTGGTTTCTCACCCAAGGAGTCTTCAAAGCTGGAATAGTGTCAGCGGTGAGGACCGTGTGATCTCTACATCTCCAGCCTCAGGACAGATCTTAAATCTTCTGAAAACCTTCGCAGCCCTTTCAGGAGACCAGGAGGAGTGGCTGTTTGAAACCGAAACTGAATGCAGAGCCTGAATTTAAAGATTGTGATTTTCTTCCATGCTCTGATGGGTTCTTCTGCTCTTACTCACCCTCACTGTTTTTTGTTTTTCTTGAGACAGGGTCTCACCGTATAGGCCAGGCTGTCTTCGAACTCACAGTGATCCTCCTGCTTCAGCCTCCAGGTGCCAGGATTACAGGTGTGTGCCACCACATATGATGCTCTGCTTCTGCCCTAACCTGAGCTCTCTGCTTTTGCTTCAGTAAGGGAAAGATGAGCAAAGATGAAGAGACCCAATATATACCTGAGGATACCGGGAAACTTGTGCAGAAGAGAGAGACAAACTTTTTTTTGCCTCCATTAGCTATGATCACATAAGGAGCGAGCATTTTCTTGAGATGATAGGGTACTAGGATTCAACTGACTGGATTCAGGCAATATTTGCAGTGGAAAAGGGAAAGGAATGTGACACTGTTGTATGGGGCCCTCTGGGGCTATTTTGCGTACTACTGTGGCTTCCACCTGGGTGTATACTGTAACTGGTGATGATGTACACACTTCCGTGTTCAATTCTGTAAGTGCAGAGGGTGAGTCTATGAGATGCATATGGAGAAACATTAGTATCTTTGGGTCCTGACACCAAAGGAGTCGTCAAAGGATGGCTGCTTTCAACCACAGATCTAATGACTAATGATTCAACAAAAGGAAGCATCCTTCATCTGGGGGCGCTGGGGGCTTTTGGACTGTGTCCTTCTGATACAGCTTTCTGGTACACTTCTTTTGAAAAAAGCCTATTAACCCACTCCATGGCTCTTCTTCAGACTGTACCTTGGACGCCTTGTGACTCTTATGACATGTCCCTTTTTAGGACAAGTCACCTGGACTCAATGTAGCAAAGGTCAAACAAGTGTCACTGTCAAGTGGAAATGCCATATAGAAGATAACAGACATAGTTCCAAGAGCATCTCAGGTTTGAGAAAGGGACTGCTATCCTCCTCTAGACACATGACTTCCTGCTCTGCTGCCTGAAGCAACACTGTGGGATCAGTGGGGACCTCAGTTCACAAAGATTATGGTAAATGCCTGGATGATGATGATTTGATGATGCTTCACTCTGCTCGTATCTCCTGAGCCGCAGCCCCGGGGCCAGGCCAAGTGTGGGTGAGGTAGCTCTGCTTGCTGTGCACAACCTGAGGCTCTTCTCCAGGTATCACTACCTGGACCCATCATCACATCAGATACAGCACCACACCCACCACTGCGGCTGTGCCCTACAGAAAGGACCCCATGGGCACGTGGAGGTTCCCTGCAAGGCAGAAAAAAAAGTTGCTGTGAGGTAGTCCTGTAGTGTGGGTCAGCTGAACCTCCCTCCCTGAACCTTCCTTCACCTTGCTGTTGGCAAAATGACATCAGATATTTGACATCTGACCCCTTTTCAGGGATATCTTCTGTACCTTTATTACTGTTGACTCCAGATTACAAAGCAGATGCCAACCATATTATTGTAGCTGTTGAGAGCAATCTGTGTCCCATATTTGGCTTTCTAGACCATTTGTAGCTTGTGTGTTAAACAATTAACCAAGTGCTTCAGGAGTTCAGTGGACATTTCATATCTAACATTTAGAGCCATCTGACATTGTTGAAGACTGAAATGGCTTCTTTTTAAAAATTTTTATTGATTGATTGATTGAGACAAGGTCTTGCTTATGTAGTTCAGGCTGGCCCTGAGCTCACTATATACCCCAGGTGAACCTTGAACTCACAGAAATCTTAATGTTTCTACCTCCTGAGTGTTGGGATTACAAGTGTGAGCCACCATGTCCAGCCTGAATTAACTTTTTTTTTTTCTTGAGACAGGGTCTCACTTTGTAGTTCAGGCTGGCCCTGAGCTCAGCCTCAAACTCACATCACAGCAATCCTCCTGCCTCTGGCTCCCAAGTGCTGGGATTACAGGCGTGAGCCACCACGCCCAGCACTATGGTATGTGGTACTGATTGCTGCGGGGAGTGAGTCTCCACGTCCGGTATTGTATGTGGTTACTAGGGGATCAACCCAGGCCCTTGTGCTTGCAAGACAGACACTGGAACCACTGAGCTAAATCCCCAGCCCTGGAATGACCTCTTCAAAATAGATTTAAATAGATTTTTGATTGTAAATCTCTCATTTCCTGTATTCTTTCTCTCTTTTCCTTTCTCTTTCCTTTTTTCCTTCCTTCCCATTTGGTGGTCCTGTGGATCAAACCCAAGGGGGTACTATACCACTAAACTATATCCCCAGGCTTTTTATTTTCAGTTTTTAAATTTTGAAACAGTGTTATGCTGCATTGTCCAGGTGGCCTCAAAGTTGTGACCTTTCTGTTTTATCCTCTTGATTAGCTGGGTTATGGGTGTGTACCACTATACCCCTGGCCCACATAATCAAGTAGTTTGGCCACCGAATGTTTCTGTGCCCAGAGAGCGTTCCTTTTCGCTTGGCCACTTTCTGACAGTGTCAGAATGATCTGCCTCAGTTTGAGATTTCTCTGGTTGTTCCTGGGCATGATGCTTTTCTAAAAATTCACTTGGGGCAGTGCCAGGCTGTTGGATTGGAAGCCAGGCGAAAGGGAACCTAAGACTTCCCCTTTAACTCTGGCTTAATGAAATAGATTCTTGTATAATTTGTTTGTTTGCTTGTTTTGTTTTTTGAGACAGGGTCTCACTTTATAGTTCAGGCTGGCCCTGAACTCTCTATGTAGCCCAGGCTATCTTTGAGCTCATGGGAATACTCCTGCCTCTGCCTTTCAAGTGTTGGGATTACAGGCGTGAGCCACCATGCCTGGCATTGTGTTGTGTGGTTATTGGAGATTGAACTCAGGACCTTGGGCTTGCTAGGCAGGCACCAGAACAACTGAACTAAATCTCTGGCCCAATTTTTTTTTTTTTTCTTTGGAGACAGGGTCTCGTTTTGTGGTTCAGGCTGGCCCTGAGCTCAGCCTCCAACTCACATCACAATCCTCCTGCCTCTGCCTCCCGAGTGCTGGGATTACAGGCGTGAGCCACCACGCCCGGCACTGTGATATGTGGTACTGGTTGCTGCTGGGTGTGGGTCTCCACAACCAGTATTGTTATGTGGTTACCGGGGAATCGAACCCAGGTCCTTGCGCTTGCGAGACAGGCGCCGGAACCACTGAGCTAACTCCCTGGCCTGGCCCAATTCTTGTATAATTTGCATGGCCCTCTATCACGAAGCTCAGTACCAGTTGGTTGAGACACTGCTTTGTGAATTACTTAGTGGTTTGTGTAGTCAATAACTCTGGAATCTAATAAATTATAAAAGGCTTTATCCATTTTCCACCTGACTCTGGTATAAACGGTCTAGTTATGACTAGAGATAATTGGGAAAAAGGTGAATTACAGGTAAGGAATGGGTGGTGATGGAAAGAGAACAACTCTGAAGATTTGAGGTAAGAACACCTGAGCAGGAGGAGGAAGAAGATTCTGTAATAATCTTTAATCTTTCAGAGTCTAATCTGGATCCTTCCAGAGGAAGGAAAAGGACTAGATGCAGCTCTTCCAAACAGCTGTACACACCTTACATGATGAAAATGCTGAGTCTGTTGTTCTTTGCAGGTGGCTGTGACTGTAGTTTTGTTTCTTTTGAGACAGGGTCTCACTGTGTAGTTCAGGCTGGCCTCAAACTCATGGCGATCTACCTGCCTCAGTGTCCTGAGTGCTGGGATTACAGGCCTGAGCCATCATGCCCAGCATTCTGAATATGGTTTTGTTTGTTACTCTCTTTTACCTTAGCAACATTCTATCAGATAAGGTAAAGGATAATACAGCTTCTGTATCTCCCATGCATAACACTGGCTAATACTGCTGAAGGTCTTTATCTCTACCCCCGTAGCTAGCACTTTGCCACTCTGGGGTGAATGGGTGTCACTTGTCAGGTGGCAAAGACAGGAGCATTTACTAGATGACTCTTAGGGGTTGAGACTTAGGTAATCACTATACAGATGAGAACTAGACCCAGTTATTCTTGCTGAATTGAGAGTTCAAGGCTTGCCTCATGTCCACACTGGAAGAACTGAACCTTTGCCCTCTGACTGATGACCTGGTTCGTTTTGGTGAGGGCAACACTTGAAAATAACACTTTCCAGCAGCACCCTGCATTCCCCAGATCTCTCTGTGGAAGACAGAAGTTAACTTGTCTCTCTCCTGACCACACTCTTAGCAGCAAATGAGGACCTTCAAATCTTTAAGGAGGTACCACTGTAGGTCTTGTGTGTCTCAGGATCAGAGGTTTCTCCCAAGTGGGGCTGTGGTTGGTAGAGAGGGGGATGTCTCCAGAAAGAATGGATTTATTATTTATGTATACTTTCCTGGCAGTTATATGTAACGATAGGTATCCAGTTAAAAGGGTAAACATTTCGCTGCGTTGTACATGGAACAAAGTGTACGTGACCCTGGAAAGGATTGAGGTCAGTCTTAGCTAACCCATGGTGTTATGTATGAAAGAGTTGCCATAGACTAGCCTCCTCATGGGACACTTGCACAATCTCTGATATATATTGCTGTGCCTGGGTTAATGCCTTGGGCCAGGTGGAAAGGTCAACAGGATACTTAAAGAGGAAGTGAGAAAGGCACTT
>PVIR01045329.1:0-10778 GCA_004026965.1 Petromus typicus
AAAAAAAAAAAAAAAAGAAAGAAAAAAGAAAAGCCTCTCATGAACTCCCTATCATCAGCAGCAGGGCATTTTAGCTGCTGCAGAAACACAGGTCAAATTTGCTCAGGAGACAAATCCTGGGCACATGGACCGTGCGGGTGGAGAGGACACCTGGGCCACAACGGGCATCCTGGAGGGGACGGACGCTGGCCTTCGTTCAGCGGTCAGAGCTCCCCTGCCCCTGCAGTCCTTCCCATACTGTAACTAAATCATACCAACAGGCACGAGCATGCAGGAGACCACAGACACCACGCCCCTCTCCTGCAACGATTTCTCTTCCTTGCTCCAGAGGGGCAAAGTCGCTTTCTGAGCACCGCAGACAGGGTTTCCAGCAACGATCTATCTGTGTTTCCGTTTCCGTTTCTAATCCGTACTTGTGGCTCCAGGGGAAATGACTTCACTGTGCAACAGGATCTCGCTGAGGTCTGGCTGAGAAGCAAAGTGTGTCTCAGCTTTCACTCCACTTGTCCCACTTTCCAGGGTATGCTAATATTCTCTAACATGTATTTTAGTGTAATTTGTTCTAAATGCTTTGAAATGAGCAGGAGCCATTAAAAAAGAAACTCGGCTGGATGCCCTTGAAGTGTCATTTCATTTGCTGTCCCAGGAAAGTCGGACAGCACAGGAAATGGTGGCCATCTGTTGGCTGGTTATACTGCTCCAGAAAGTACTGAGGCCAGTCGGGACTGTATGAATTATGTGGTATAAAAAACAGAGCTGTTTCTCAAATAGAAGAGATTGGTCACTGGGGCTTGGGCACCATGGTTGAGCCTATGTACCCAGTGGCTCTTTGTCGTTTTCCTCCCAGCCCTCGGGTCACAGGGTCAGCAGTGCCACACAGCCACACTCAGCACACCATTTCCAAGGCAGGGCTGGGAGCCACCGTCTCATAACTGCTTATCACATGTGAACACGCGGACCACACCCTGGGTGTGCAGAGCAGGAGACGCTGGGCTGGGGAAGGAGCCTGCATGGTGACTGGGCAGGCTGTGCGATGCCCACGCACTCCAGGGCTGGGGAAATGCCCTTCGCATCCTCCTGTGAGCTTATCTGCAAAGATGGTTTAACCAATGTTTTCCAACCTTTCTCATTTAACCTCCTACTTTGGTACCGGAGATCACTCTTCGGGCAGGATGTGTGATTTTTATGACATGCAGTGTCAGAGTTCATGGATGTTTGAGTATCAGCCAGAGGCCTGTGAGCCCCGTGTGACGAAAGGGGGAGCCGCAGGGTTTGGAGCTCAGCTTGCTTTTCCCCAACACAGTCCCTACAGTACAGCCCAAGTATGTATTACCTCTACAGCTTCATTATTTTGTGCATGAACGCTATGTATTTGCTTATGTTTTCATGTGAATAGTGTTTTAAGTGAATTATGTCAGGTCACCCATAATTTTCCAGTGAAAACCCTTGAGATGCCTTCTACTTCACTGCTGCTAAGATGCCCCAGGTGGACACCAAGGAGGGTCCTGTGCTTGCAGACACCTCTCTGGGTCTCATACTCTGCAAAGTAGGTGCTGACGGTGCTGGGTGCAGATGCTCCTGGCCGCTTCTGCAGGAAAGCTCAGGCAGAGCCTGCTCTGCTCCGTGGCCCAGAGCAATCGGGTGGGCAGAGTCTAAATGGGGTGAGCACGATGGGAAAGGAAGCAAGAGAAGAGGGGTTGGGAGGGAGGAAGGAGGGCGAGGCCTTGCTGTCACCTGAGTTTCCTGTTTGAATCCCACGTGCTCACCCCTGTTGCCCTGCGGAGCGCCCAGGGTCCCTCCTGATCTGTGTTCCTGCGCCTACGTACATCACTTCCCCGAGTGTGTTTTCCTGCCCTTATTGTTTGCCCTTGTAATTCTATAGGGATCCCACAGTGTGTTAACATGGCTCTTTGGGCAGGAAGTGTGAGGCACCACTCCCTGGGGACACTGAGGCACGCAGGAGAGCTGTTCGTCTCCCCTGGGGATCTCCCCTCCAGGCCTCTGACAGTGGGCTGCATGTTCACTGATGTCCCTCCACGTCCCAAACCTGTGTGATTTCACAAAACCATACCTGGGAGCACAGGGGCTGCTCATATTGCTCTGTTCTTCCTGGAATCTTGGTTGAGAGACCGATGCTGAGCTGTGGCTGACTGTGGAAAGACGCTGACCAGGGCCTGGTGATCGCGGAGACCAGGCCAGGCCTCAGGGAGACAGGCTGCCTGTGGGCTCGAAGCCAGCCCTGGTGAGGACTGCACAGCGTGTGGGATCTGCTTGGTGGAGACAAACAAACCGCCCCGACCCATGAGGGTGCCACCAGGAGACTGACATCTTTGCACCATAGCTTCTTAGGAAGAATTTAGAATAACCAGATTCTCACTGAATCTGAAATATACACAAACTGGAGCAATTAACAGCCCAAGTTTTCTTGAATTATCTCTAAGAGGTGCTACCAAGAAACAAAGCTACCATTTTCATTGCTGTAAAGAATACTGTTGCAAAGACAGGGAAGGAAAACAAGTGAGAGAAATGTGAAGGGAAAGAAGAGACCTGGAGAGCGAGAGGCAAGGCCGGCTGGTCAGCCCCAGGTCAGCCCCAGGACTGGGCAGTGGGATGGAGCCCTGCAGTCACCAGGGGCAGCAGTGGAAGGAGAACCTGGGAATTCTCGGAAACATCAGGCTCTGGGACCGATACCTGGTGTGTGTCCAAGAGCGTGTTATGGAAGGTTTTATGTCCACTAAAACAAGCAATAAAAGTGAAATGTAAAGGAAAAGGGAAATAGCTGTGGCCTCTGTGTCTGCTGTCAGGCCTACAGGATGTCCTCACTGTAAGCTCCACAAGGTTGTGTGCATCCTCATTGCCTCTGTGTCCACAGGGTCCCTGTTGGTCCCCAGACCATAGGAAACTCTCCCTGTGTTTGTTCAAAGAGAGGTCAAGTCAGCCCTTCCAGCCCCACCCCCACCTCACTCTGTCTGCTTGTTTCCAAGCATCTGGACCAACCATCTTGCTGCCGGTGACCTACCCCAGCCACTCAGGGCAGGGCCAGGCTTCAGATTTTCCTCCTAGAATCTTCTCTCATCTTCTGGGGATCTGTTGCAAACTCTCTTTTCTTAACTTTCTAGCTCCCTTTTTATTTTATGCTTCTAGTTCTCTTTGGAGATGATTGTGGAAGAGGGCTGTTTAGTGCCCACATGGCACTACACCGTGCACCCAGATGGCTGGGAGGCCAGGGTTCTCGCACATGCCACCTCCATATGTGTCCCATTCATTTTTTCAAGTACCATCTTGTTCTGTTACAACAGTAATTTTGTGAAGTAGGCATTGTTAACATCATCTTCCATCTTGAAATGAAGAGCCACAGCTCACCGGGCTTAGAGAGATCCAGGCACACAGCTAACCTTCCCTCCAAAGTCAAGGCCACCTCCTTTGACCGAGTCCTCGCGCTTTCACTCTCCGCAAAGGCTCCTCTGCCAGTCTGCTGGTCCACGGCTTCCTCTGCTTCCCAGTCTGCTCTGCACATTCCAGCACATGCAGCACACAGGCTGATGAGGCTGGCTCACTTGCAGACGTGAGCGCGCTTGCATCAGCCTGTGGTCTCACAGCTTCACCTCCTGTGTATCAGATAAGAAGACGGGGACCTGCACTGCCATCTCCGTGGAAACTGCTTCCTCCCGGGACGGCGGCTTCATAAGAGGGTGGCACACAAGTTGGGAAGCCGATTCCCCGCAAGCACATGTTCACATGTGCTCAGCTGTATTCTAGTTCTCCTGGGTCACTGGCAGGCTAAGTTGTCGTTACTCTCATTGCTCGGATGAGCAGATTCAGGAAACTGGATGTGACTGGGGCAGAATGACAGTGGTTCTCAGTCTGCCTGTCAAAGCCCACCGTGCTGGTGACTGCTGGCTTGACAATGACCTGCCTAAGATCAGAGACCGCCAGAGCTCCTAACCGACCCACAATCTGCACACATAAACATCACTCTTCGTCCTAGTTCTTTGAGAAAGAATTGTTAAGCAGCATTCCTTTGCTGTGACAAAACACCTGAGAAAGTTGACTTACAGTAGGGAGGAGCTGTGGTGCTGACTTGTAGTTCCTAAGGCTTCAGGTCGTTAATTCTTGGCCCAGTGACTTCACGGGAGAATGCAGAGGAGGGGCCGCTCATCTCCTGTTAGCACAGAGGTGCAGAGGGAGGGCGGGCAGCGGGGCTGGAGTCCCACTGTCCCTGTGAAGGCCACACCCCCGGTCTTAGTTCTTCTGCCGGGCCCCGCCTTTGGAAGGTCCCACCACTTCCATCAGTGCCACCCTGGGAACCAAGCCTTAGACACATGGGCTTTGGGGACACTGGAGATGCCCACCGTGACAAGGCCTGGAGACCATGCTGACTGGGCAGGTTCTGTAAGGAGGTGTGCACCAGCATCCTCTGCCTACTGTGGCATTGAAGGTTTGTGATCTGGGGTTTTCTGACTGGAAGAAGGGGGTACTGTTGCTACCCCTTTCTGCTGCCACTTCACATTTGCACATAGGAGCTGCCTAGGGCCCCAGAGGACGTGCTCACAAACCTGGACACTATCCGCTGCCATGTCCTGCCTCAGGTCTCTGCAAGACAACTCTTCCTTCTGTCTTTTGGTGCTGTCGACTTTCCCACCCTCAGCTGAACTGCTTTTCTTGTGAGGTTTCCTGCTCCTCCCCCCCTCTGCAGCTGTCTGGTGTTCCTTACCTGCCTGACCCTCTGGCCAAGTCCTCTCCAGCATTGCGCTCCATTCCCCAGGATGTGGCTGTGACTGGTGCACCACTGTTCACAGCCTTGGGACATCGGGCGGGGTGGACACAGGGCCTCCTTCCTGGAGTCCGGAGCAAGTCTTTTGCAGACAAGCGGTCATTTGGTGAACACTGGAGGCGTGAGCTGCAGGCTGGTTCTGCCTTGTGAGTTAACTCAGAAAGCTGAGACTTACTCTTTATAGCACGTAGGGCAGAGAAGCAAAGGCACTGAGCTAAGATGTTTCTCACACAGAGAACGGTCGTGACTCTGCCACTGGAGGGGAGGTGTGTGAGTGGGTGAGGACGCGGTGTCTCTGGGAGCCTCTGAGACTGTGCTGTGCTGCAGTGGGGAAACCTGGGGTTCCAGGCTCTAAAACCCAGTTTGAAAGTTCAAGTCACAGGCTTTCCTGACACCCCTGCAAACCCAGGCTTCCCCAGGGAAAGGAGAGGCAGTTCTTTGTCAGCCTGTGCCTTTATTCATGGTAACGTTCTCAGAGCTGCCTTCTGTGCCATCAGCCACCTCTCCTGGCCTCTTCTCTGGCTGGTGCTGGCTCTGCCCTCAGGGCTGATGCCGCTGGGTTCGAGGGTGTCTCAGGGGTCAGACTGTCCCTACTCCTTCCACCCTCTCATACTGTGTGACCAGGGAAGTCTTCCAAGTCACTGTTTAAACCTGTCTCTCTCCTGCTTTGACTGTTTTAAACTCCTTCTTTTGGCTTAAACCCAGGCATTCGTTGTGAAAAATGTAGGCTGTTTTTGATCCATTGTGTTGGACCCGCTGCCTGAGGCCCACAGAGCCGGTCCTGCGCCCTCTGCCCGCCCTGCACCTGCTGCCCTCGCACCTGTGCAAACAGCGCTGGGCGGTGAGAGGAGCTGGGAGACCCTTGTCATGCAAAGTCAGCTTTCGGGTTTTTTTTTTTTAACATGAAAGTTGCCCAAGGTCAACTGACTTCATTCTATATTTGGCAAAACACCTTGTTTTTTTCTTTTCGTAGGAGCTTTGCCCTGGGCTACACCTCTGGGTCCTTTTATTTTCATTTTTTAAGATTTTGAGGTAGGGTCTCACTCAGTGATTAAGTCAGCTAGACCAGGCTTGAACTTTTGATTCTTTCCACTCAGCTGCCATTCCAGGTGCCTTCTTTCAGGCTGCTGGCAAAATGCCTCTGGTCTTGAGCCAGTCTGAAGACCTACAGTGAAGTGCTTTTAATAAACTGTAATCTATAGAATAAGAATGTTTTGTTTTCTTTAGTAGTCTCTGTCTTTTTAAAAAGGATAATACTTAATTTTAACAGTCTATCTTCCTCCATGCCCTGCCTTCTCAGAAATTCAATTTCTATTAAAAGTGGGGAGAGACATGAGCCTGGAGTGTGTGTTCTCCTATTTGTGACAGTAAATTTTTCCATTCTCAGTTCTGTACCATGAAAGTGTGCAGAGGCCTCGTCAAATTCTGGATGTCTGAATGCTCGTGTTTCTTACTGACAGTAGATGTGGTCTCTCCTCGTTGAGCCACCACGATGACAGTGTCTTAGCTGAATCCTCCACAGGCTCTCAGGAAAAGCAGGCAGCCTAGCACGAGGCCGGAGTCGTCAGGCCCGAGCGATCTGTCGTTATCGCTAATGGAAGAGCCACCAAGGCTGCTTCCGCCCTGTCCTGTGCCAGGGCACTGGTGGTGCTGCCCTGCTTCTTGCTCCCTGTCGCTGCAACATGGTGCTGCGTGGGGCCCACCCTGTTTTTGGTAGGGGGAAGTTTATCAAAATTCTCCAGTGCCGTGCAGCCAGCAGTGACACAGACACGACAGTTTTGTGAGATGGAGATGAGGGGTCCGAGGTGCCTCGGACAAGTCTGCACAAGTCTCGGCTTCCACCAGGGCACAGGTGAGCAAGGCTTGAGACTCCAGTGTCAGGATTCAGGTGAAGGTCTGCAGTGGGCTTGCTCTGCCCTGGAAAACAAAGGTCCCTCACCTAAGACAGGGCGGTGCACAGTGCAATCCCAGCACTCCAGGAGGCTGAGACACAAGGCTCAAGAGTTCAAGTCCTATAAAGAAAGAAAAGAAAAGAGAAAGGCCGAGAATATTGGGCAGAGTCTCCGAGTTCAGTCCCCGGTACCACAAACCTACCCCAAATGATAATAAGAACAACAAAAAGCCTGCACGTGTCTTCAGAGCCCTGCACAGATGCAACCTGTTTTCTGGATGCTGCTGAAAGGTGACTGGATCCAAGGAAAAATCCAAGGGTGCTGCTTTGGGACCCCCTTACCCTGGCATCCTCCACATGAGGGCTGCTGCCCTCCTCTTGGCATAGCCTCCCTCTCTGAGAAATCTTGGGCTTTCCTGAAGGGCCACTCTTAGGGGTCACTAGCACAGCACACCGCGCTTCCCTGGGTGGAGCTTTGAGGACCCGCCCGGGCCCTGTGAGGGGTGTGCCCCCCCCAGGCAGGCTGTCTCCAGGGGCCACGCTGGCCCTTCCTTGTCACTGATGCTAGTGTCTGATTGGGTAATCTTCCAAAAAAGCCAGCCCGGACCATTCAAAGGAAAACCCGCCAAAGCCTGCTCACACACATGGGTGCATGAGAGGCTCGTGGGTTGCTGGGGAATACCCAAGGCTCAACGCTCTTCTCTCTTGTGTTCTGCTCTGCACATGCTGCTTGTGCTCCTTGACTTAGGAGGCCTCTCAGGGACAGGTGACATCCCCTGGACCACACAGTCTCGTGTGCCTTGTTACTTAGGAGTGGCTTTCGTGCCTGCTGGATTGTCTGTGTGCTACAGGAGCAGACGGGAAGAGCTCTGGGGTGTACAGGTGCCCCGGAGAGCTGAGGGCGGAGAAGACAAGAGGGAGCAGGGTCTGATCTGAGACTGTGCTGGGAGTCACATGAGTCAAGGACGCAGAGGCGGGGCTGTCTGTGGGAGTGGAACCACAGCAGGACCCTGAGGTTGCGCTACATAGACTCCTGCAGGGGGCTCACGGCCGATCCGGCTGTGAGGACCTGGCAGGAGCACAGCCTCAGAGCCAGTCCTCATCCTGCTGATCTGTGCTGCAGGAGAGGGAAGTGTGGGTCTGCGGCACTGTCGGGACAGGCGGCGCCCGCTTCTGGGCCTGGGCACATTCATGGACTCAGCAAGCACTGGTTGAAAAGCAAACATTTGGGCCACACGAGCTCACGGTGGGTCCTGAGCAGAGGGTGAGATGTGCGCCGCACAGGAGGGAAGGCTGCCCTTCCGGGACGACAGCGCATGCTCATGACCCTGCGACTTCCAGAAGAAAGAAACCACATGTCCAGTGTTGAAGAGGATCAGAGAATGATTTGAAAATCTAAGGAAACCAGACTCCCCGGGTTGAATGGGACCAAGTGTGGCTCTTTATAGGGAAGAAGGGCTGAAGGTGCCGTTTGGTATCAGACATCGCATGTGGGCTTAAGGAATTACTGCGGGCTTTTGCAAGAGTCCATGTACTTTTAAAGAGACTCACATGGTCTTTTCTCCTAGGGGCAGGCACTAAACAGTAGTACTCCTTGCACCTTCCATCTCCCGCTGCTGTGCAGTTCTGTAAATTTGTCTGACTTCATCTCTTTTGTCCCCAAGTTTTTGAGAGTTGATCAAGATAAAGACAGAGATTGCAGCTTGGACTGTGCGGGCTCCCCTCAGAAACCCCTCTGTGCGTCAGACGGAAGGACCTTCCTGTCCCGCTGCGAGTTCCAGCGCGCCAAGTGCAAAGATCCTCGGCTGGAAATTGCTTACCGAGGAAACTGCAAAGGTGAGTGAGCCGCCCCTGTCTGATCATCCATGCAAACACAAGTTAAGAGTAGAGACCAGTTCCTATGAATTTCAAAGCTTTCATTTCAAAATTGTTTAATTTTTCTTCTTACATATTGTACATGTAGTGAAACAAATTTATCCAATTATTTTACAGTTTTTCCCAATGTCCTCTAAAATTATTCTTACTAAAGTTTTTTTTGTTTTTTTCCAGTTCTTCATTTTCCTTTTAGCAAATGTACAGTGACTATTGTGATGTATTGTGATGTTTTCAGTGATGTTTCTGGTCAAAATTTACCCTTGCAATTTTTTATTTTTCTTTTTAAGAGTCAGACTCAGAGTAGATATTGGTGCTTAGGGCAAATCAAAAAAAGGCTTCCCACACTAGGGCAGGGTCTGACTCCGCAAAAGATACTAGTGCTTCAAGTCTAAATAGAATCAACTCACAAAAGATTTACCTTTCCTTTATTTTCTTGGAAACAACACCACAGAGACTAACACTGCCTTGGGGATGGTTGTATGCTTCAGCCAGCTTCTCCCCCAACAATTTCATTAGCCACAGAACAGCATCTGGACCAGCCACTGGCAGAGCACAGTATCTCCATGCATGACTGAGCAGGCTGCAGGGCCACGAGCTCTTCTTCAGCACCATCCATCTAAACTCTGCACAGATTTGAGTTATTCTTTCAGAGAAATAAAATGCAGTTGTGCATGCTCTTTGCCCCTGAGATGCTCCCTGTGGACAAGATCAAAACATGTGCAGGCGTTCAGAGTTTGGCTTATTCAGAGACACGGCTGGAGCCCCTCCGGAGCCCTCTTCACTCAGTGACAAACCTTTCCTCATACGTGCATCTGTGTCACTTTGTCCTTGCCTAATGGCCACACGTTAGCAAGGACTCTTTCTGTGATCTGTTCAAAATTGGAGTCTTTTGGGGCATGCAGAACTTAATGGCTCCGGGATGGCCGGGCCTGAAGGAGTCCCAGGAAGATTGTCCCCCCCAGAGGCGTAGGAGAGGATGGTAGGTGGGGTGTGGTGGTGTGCACAGCTGCCCTCTCTCAAAGCTCCACGCGAGTGTGATCCTCCTTACGGGCTGAGAGTGCAGCAGCTCTGGGTTGGGACCCCATGTGAGGGCCTTGGTAGGAGCAGTGGGCGGGGCAGGGCGGGGCGGGGCGGGGCACAGCCAGGCTGTGGAGGGTTGGGGTGTGAGGTCTGCAGCCTGTTTCTGCCTTGTGGGAAATGGCAGCTCAGGAAGTTCTGGGCTGGAAGGAGTGGATGGCCCAGCCTCTGAGGATGGCAGTCCAGGGGCTATTTGAGAAACCCAGGGGCTTCCTGGCTCCAGGGGAATGTCTCCTACTGACTTGTCATGTCCAGTCTGGAAAGTGGTTCCTCAGACCCTGGGCTTCTTGCCCTGTGATGGCAAAACTAAAGATGGATTCCTCAGAGATGAGGAGAGTATGTTCGAATTAAATACTCCTGCCCTTTGCAGTAGTTTCCTTGTTCTTTACTTGCATTTGTATCCAGTCCAGTTGCTCTGGCAAATTCCCTTGGTTAGAATCCTACTCACTTCCCTGGAGATGTGCCATACATTTGTGATCCTCCAAATAACAGGGCAGGAGCAGGTAAGCATGAGATTTAGTTCCTCGAGTAGGTTTAAGTCAGAAGGGTTACAAGAAGAAGAGAGCAGAGATAACCAAAGAGTCAGAGCTTCTTTAAACCTCGGAGATAAGGACAACCTGGTCTAGAGACAGCATGTTAAGTTTTGTACTCCAGACACAGCAGGATGTCACACGTCTCTGGGGCTCTAGACACAGGTGCAGAGCTGGCTCAGAGAGGCACTGTTTCAGCCTCATTTGTTGAGCATCCGCTTCCTCCACCGGGCTGCCCTGGGAAGGATGTCTGGCTTGCACTGGGATCTCCTTGGCCTGAGTACAGGCTCGCAATGGGAGGAAGGTCTTATTTGGGGGCTGACTCCTTCTCACAGGCTGCGTCCACTGTCAGTGTCTACACTTGCATCCCTGGAGTCCAGCATTTAATGTCCACCACCCAGCGTGGTGTGTGCTGGACATGGGGGGGACACTGGTTTGTGGATGAGGTCCAGGTGTGTGGCCTGGCTGGAGGGGGGAAGCTAAGAAGCCCTTTCACCCTGAAGAGCATAAACACAGCTCTACAGAGGTTCTACAGAGGACCCAGGTGGGAATTGGCCTCCTCGCAGTTAAAAAGGCAACAAGTGAGTGTCCTCTGCCTCCTGTAAGGGACACCAGTACTGCTTGGTCTTTC
>PVIR01045330.1:0-10781 GCA_004026965.1 Petromus typicus
ACCAGTACCACATACCACAGTGCCGGGCGTGGTGGCTCACGCCTGTAATCCCAGCACTCGGGAGGCAGAGGCAGGAGGATTGTGATGTGAGTTTGAGGCTGAGCTCAGGGCCAGCCTGAACCACAAAGCGAGACCCTGTCTCCAAAAACCTAAAAAAAAAAAAAAAAAAAACCTTAAAAAAAAAAAAAAACTTCCTCATAATTCTGTTATTCCAATATTATCAGAGACGTTTTCATTATGAATCAAGACCAAATTCTGGGGATTCCTGATGTAATTAAAAGCAATCTCCCAGACATAACAGACATAGTCATTCTCTTGCCCCTTTCTGGTATTTGAGATTCAACAAAGTCTTCATACTGAGTACATTCCATGGTTTTATTTTGAGACAGGGTCTCACTTTGTAGTTCAGGCTGGCCCTGAGCTCACTGTGTAGTCCAGTCAAGCCTTGAATTCACAACAGTCTCCTGCCTCTGCCTCCCACTACAGGGATGAGCCACCATGCCCACCACTGTAGTGTGTGGTACTGATTGCTGGTGGGCATGTCATCATGCCCGGCACTCACCGCTTTTTCCGTCGCTTTGCAGTCTGCTCCTCTGCAGCCAGTTTGTTCTTTTCCAGTCTCTTCTGAAACTCTGCATCCAATTTTTGCTGCAAAATATTTTAACAATATACAAATCATGGAGAGATGTACTCCAGACTAGCAAGCAGCTGGCGATTTCACCTGGCAAGGGTATGAGAATTCTAGAAGCTGCACCACTTGAAGGACTTCAGACAGCAGCCAGGTTCCCAGGGCCAGGGGTTTAGCTCAACTGGTACTGTGCCTACCTTTGATGCACAAGGGCCCAAGTTTGATCCCTGGTACCACCAAAAAAAAAAGGTTTCTCCCCTCTTCAGTCAGGGTAGGGAGTCACTGCTTGGTTCTCTGATGGCGAAGTAACTCAGACCACTGCCATACACAACATAATCCGCAAGGGGAAATGCAGAGAGAGCACAGAGGGCAGAGGCAGCACTGCACTGACTATCTGCTTACCCAGAACCTACGACACATGAGAGCACATCACACGGAATGGCCTGATGGCCAGACCGAGGAAGTTCTAACCCAGTTAGTCACCAAGCGCCTGGTTCTACAGCAGACAATGCGTGCCACCCACTGCTAAACACATGCACATATCTTTACATGTATGAACCACCATGCCCAGCTCACTCAGCACACTTTGAAGAATCATGTAGTGGAGCACAGTGGCACATGCCTGTAATCCTATTAATGAGGGAGAGTGAGGCAGTGCAAATTTGAGTCCTTCCTCAACAACTCAGCAAGACACTGCCTCAAATTTTTTTTAAAAAGACTCTTCTAAGTTGTTGCACTTATCTGTAGTTTGTCCCTATTCATTCGCAAAATCATTGCTCTGAAATATCCCCTCAAAAACCCATGTGCTGAAGGCTTGGTCATCAGCTTGGAGCATTACTAGGAGGTGGTCTCGCTTGCAGGAGACAGCGTCTAGTGGAAGACAGGTAGGTCACTGGTGATACTGAGCTCTGGGCCTTTCTCTCTCTCCTGGCTTCGCAGGTGCCATGACACGAATAGCCTCCTTTGCCATGATAAAGATGCCATCACAGGACTGAGTGATCAGGGACTTACACATCTGAAACCATGAGTCAAATCAAACTTCTGTGCCTGTGCAGTTAAAAGTCAGGTATACGTTTGGAAAATCAGTAACTGGTCACACACACTTGACTACCTCAGGTATTTTGTCACGGCAATGGAAATCCAACAAAGTACTTATTTGTTTTATCAATGTTGTTTAATTTTGTTTGTTTTTGAGACAGGGTCTCACTTTGTGGTTCAGGCTGGCCCTGAGCTCAGCCTCAAACTCACAGAGGAATCTTCGTACCTCTGTCTCCTCAGAGCTGGGATTACAGGCCTGAGCCAACACACCCGGCACTGTGGTACTGATTGCTGCTGGGCATGAGTCTCCATGCCCAGTATTGTATGTGGTTCCTGGGAATAGAACCTGGGCCATTGCGCTTGCAAGACAGGCCCTGGAACCACTGAGCTAACTCCCCGGCCCCACGTTTTTTGAGACAGGGCCTCATTGTCTAGCTCAGACTGGCCTTGAACTCAGTGTCAGAAGAAAGTTAACTGCCTAGAGAGAGCTCTATCAGGCACCGGAAACTGCCCCACGAGGGGCGCTTAGAGGAGGAATGTGGAAGTGAATATAAATAAGGCATATGTCTATCCCATGTTTGTTTTTATTCTGTGGAGCCTAGTTCCCCTGAATTCTTTGTTGTGCTGAAGTGGCCTCATGCTTGACCGCTCCTTCAGTGTAGCAAATTGTAACCAACCTGTTCCCTCTGTTTCCTTGCAGACTCTAAGAGTACAGTTCCTAAAAAGGTAACTACATGTAACCATGGAAACTAACTGAGCTTAGATAAGCTGAAGTGCAGCTGTGTAAGAAGCTTGTAATCGTAAATCAAATTGTCAACTGCCTGTAATCCATAAAACTGGCTGAGAAGTTGTAAGGGGGGGCGGTCAGTCACTTTGAGCAGGACTCGGTTCCCACCTGGCTGATCCTCACTAATGAATGAAGTTCCTTTCTTTACCCAAGTCCTGAGTCTCTCAAGTGCTTTCAACTTCCCTTCTGCCACAATAGCAGCAATCCTCCTGCCTCAGCCTCCCCAGTGCTACAATTACAGGTATGAGCCATCATGCCCCATTCTAGGGAGAATTTTTTGTAGATGTTCTAAAAATGAATGATATTAAAGAGCAGAATTTAGCTCAGTGGCACAGCACTTGCCTGGCAAGCATGAGGTCCTTAGTTCAATCCTGGCACTCCCCCCACAAAAAATAATGACATGGAAAAATCCCCCTGTGGGGTTATACGTCAGATGTACATTTGGAAAACCAACAACTGGTCACATACACTTGACCTGCATTAATATTAAGATGTGCAAAGCACACTTTCACGTGTGTCTGCTCCCTGGAGCAGTGGTCTGTAGTCTCCATCTGCATTCTCTCCCACCTTCGCCAAGTGCTGCCACCACCCGAGGAGAGTCCAAGAACATAGAAACGGGCCCCCTGAGGGCCGGAACTATCTTTTCAGTTGTTAACTAGTCTAACAGAGAGTATCACTTTAAGGTGAATAATAATGAAAATGAGCACCAGTTATCAGTAAGAATGGCCAGTTTCCGGGCTGGTGCATGGGTCAAAGTGGAGACAATGAAATTCATAGGCACTCTCATTAAGGTAACAATGGCAACTTCGAAAATGTCTACACAACTAACCATCCCTTGGGGCTCCGAAATTACCCCACCTGTGTTCTTAAAGCTGACCCTGAGTTTGGGGACTGTGCATACTGGTGGACAGCATTTAGTAGATGTGCAAGGAGATGCAGAGTCAGAAGATAAAGATGGGCCAGGAATGGTGGTGCATGTGTGTAAATCCAGCACTAGGGAGGTAGAGATAGCATCACAGGCAAAAGTTATGAAATTGTAAAGTCCTCAAATGAAGGACTGCCTTAGCCAAATATTGTTACTCTAGTTGGTAGGTTCTCCCCTCTTACCCTGTATTTTGTAAAACTGTGTTTTTATCTTGCTTTGTTTTCCTCTGTCGCTTTTATTTTCCTAATATTGTTAAGGCAAGTTTCCCTAATAGCCCTGTTTTATATCTACAGGTAACTCCTGCCTGTTACCAAATAGTGACCTTCCTCCTTCCTTCTCTCCCCTAGATATCTCATTAGAACTTTCACTTTCCCCAACTTCAAAAGTAATCTATTTGTGAGCCAGGGATTTACCTCTGGATCTGCAGCTGCTTGGTAAGCACAAGGTCCCGAGTTCAATCCCTAATACCACATACCCCAATACCAGGCGTGGTGGCTCACACTTGTAATTCTAGTATCATAGGTAGAAAAGCTTAGAAATATGGCAGGCAGACAGGGCAGGCCTTTGGAAAACTCATAAGAAAGGGAACTGTTACCAAAGGTCAAGGACATCAGCATAACTCCCGGAAAAGGGAGACTGATAGAGGCCTCATTCTCCTGAATAACTGATTCAATGGGGAGTCAAGGTCTAGATCTACACCCTCCCTTTCCCAGGAAGTTAATTGTAAATTCCCTGGGGCAAAGGGCCAGGAATTTGGCTCACATGGGATCAAAAAGATCCTAGACTTGATTTCTCATTGGGCCCCATTTGATCAAGCCTGTTTAAACAACTATACTTGTAATTCCATTGGTTCGCCCATTTCTTTTAAATCTTATTGGAAGCCCCCACTTTACCCATTGGTTAACTGTTAATTTGCCCACCTCCTTGAATCTTATTGGAAACCCCTACTTTGAATCCATCTCACCTCGTGGTTTTGGTCCTTAAATTCCCCCTAGAAAAGGCGACCCTGGTTTACCCACCCTTCTGGGTCCCTCCTTCCGACATCTCTCTTAGGCAGAAGCTTTCTCTCTCAATAAAATTTTCCTACTCAAACATCCGTTGGTTGTTCCTAAAATTCATTCTTCAATTTTAGAGAAGAGCTCGTGTTTTCAGTGGGGACCCAGACCTTGCTCTCCTGTGTCACTAGCACTTGGGTGGCAGAGGCAGGAGGACTGCTGCAAGTTCGAGGCTAGACTGGGCTATATAGTGAATTTAGGGCCATGTCTCAAAAAAAAAAAAAAAAAAGCTATTTGTAATTGTGGTAACCAACTAAGCCCTGACAAAGTCTGGTTAGCCCACTTGTAGATGTGCAAGTGAAACGTGTCAAACCAATATCCCCACCTCCCTGCTGTCTACAAAACTGGCTGGAAAACCGAAAGGTGGGGTCAGTCAATCTAGGAGGGACTTTTTTCCTTGTGGCTGACCCTTTGCTAGCAAAATAAAGTCTGTTGTTTATCCTACATCCTGAGTCTTAAGTACTTTCAAGTTCCTTCTGCCAAGACACTAGGAGGATAGCTATGAGTTCAAGGCCAGCCTGGCATACAGAGGGATCTCAAGCTCACCCAACCTGAATGACATACCAGATCCTGTCTCAAAAAAAAAAAAAGAGAAAGAGGAAGAAAAGGTTAAGTTTATCTAAAAACTAATCCGCCCTTGGTCGTAGCAGAAACATTCACAGAATAAAAGTAAAAACACCTGCTAATGAAGATGAGGGTGATGACAGATGATGGATTTTGAGGGAGAAAACTGAAACAAAAGCTGCAGGAAAGAAATCTATACAAGATATTCTAGGTTGAAATGTACAAAAACTGAGCCAGAATGTAAGACTCAAGAACATCAATGCCAAGATCAAAAGCCTAGGAATCCTTCAAAACACAGAAAAAAATTCCTACAACACCCAAAGGACCTAATTCTATAGAAGATATTAAAGCAAAAATTCAAGTAAGTATAGAAAAAGCACCCTGAACAGTCCTGGGTACTACTGACAAGCCCGAAGATGGGCAGAAAGGAAAAGAAGAGCCAAAGTCCGAGTATCCAACAATCCACATCTAAATCTTTTTTATTTTTGGTGGTACAGGGTATTAAGCTCAGGACCTTGCGTTTGCCAGGCAGGAACAGTTTTCTATTTTAATCTTAACACTCTTCCTTGATTTGCTGCTCACAGCCCCTTCTGGGAAGATTTCCCCTTTTGGGAAATCTCTTTCCCAAAGCACTCTCTTTGATGGCTGTGAGTCAGTGAGCTTCACGTTTCTTTTTATTACTTGTGCCCGTCTCTTGACAATGTTTTAATTACTTGATATTTCGTTAGCTGATAAATAATATTTGACTTTTTGGGTTTTGTTTTTTTTTTTTGAGACTGTATCTCATTATGTAATTCAGGGTATCCTTGACTCACTAGGTAGCTCAGGGTAGCCTCAAACTCAAGGTGATCCTCCTGCCTCTGTCTCCCAAGTGAGATTACAGGTGTGCACCACAATGCCCAGCTGGTCATTATCTGAATGGGCTGGGGATTTAGCTCAGTGATCGCAGTGCCTACATTACAAGCACAAGGCCACAAGTTTGATCCCTCCCCACAACAAATTTTGAATGGATAAAAAATATATAAGAACACTTCACAGGGCCGGGGCCTGCGCCTGTCTTGCAAGCACAAGGGCCTGGGTTCGATCCCCGGTAACCACATAACAATAACAGGCATGGAGAACCACACCCAGCAGCAACCAGTACCACATACCACAGTGCCGCGCGTGGTGGCTCACGCCTGTAATCCCAGCACTCGGGAGGCAGAGGCAGGAGGATGGTGATGTGAGTTGGAGGCTGAGCTCAGGGCCAGCCTGAACCACAAAAGCGAGACCCTGTCTCAAAAAACCTTAAAAAAAAAAAAAAAGAACACTTCACAAATGTCAGTATGATTCTTATTCATAGCCAATTAAAAAGTTACTACTCATGGTCCAGGGATTTAGCTCAGTGGTGCGCCACACCTGCTAGACAGGTGCAAGGTCCTGAGTTCAATCAATGGCACACACACAAAAAGGTTACCCAGCACTACTAGAATTGAAAAACTTAAAACATGTGGGGTGAAATTTCCACAAATCATCAAAATACAAAAAAAAGAACCAAAAGGAAAAAAAAAAACCTCAAAACTGTTTAAAACACAATATTCATTCTTATCTAAGTTACAAATTCAACTCAGTTTTAGCCAAAAATCAAACAAGATGTTGGGGAGTTGGGGGAAGAAGACATTAAATAATTCAAAATTCAGTTATAAAAGAAGTAGAAGACCCTAAGGAGTTCCTCTTTAGGGGTGCCTCCTCTCTGTTCTTACAGGCTGCATAGAACAGATCTATTATCTTAATTAAGGGAGTGGTTTCCTTAATTAGGAGAGATTAAAGATGTGAGTGGGATATCTAACATTCTTAACCTACACAATGCTTTCAATGCCTTTTAAAAAACATGCGGACAAGCCAGGCCTGATGGCACAATCCTGTCACCCCAGCACTCTGGGAGGCTGAGGCAGGAGGATCAAAGTCTGAACCTAGCCTGAGCAACTTAGTGATTACATGTGACCCTGTCTCAGAACAAAATATGAAAGAGCTGGAAATATGGCTCGGTGGTCCAGTGCCTGCCTGTTGCCAAGGCTTGATTCCGGTAAAAAAAAAAAACCCCAAAACAAAAAACACACATACATAGACAAAAAAACCAAAAAACCAAATTGATAAAAAAAAAATTAAAAAGGGCCAGGGATATAGCTCAGTACACAGACCTAGGCTCATTCCAAAACACAGCAAGAGGGAAAATAAACAACCACACCCCCATCTGAAGAGTCATTTCAGATAACACCCCTTTTAACACCTTGAGACCAAAATGCAATGCAGAGACCTTCTCCTTTGCCTCGAGGATTCTGCCACACATAAAAGGGAAGCTGCTCTTCCCCACGCTTCCAATTACAATTAACCACACCTAATTTTAAGGCATTCAAATGCCACTGTGAATCAAGCACACAGAATGGCATTTTTATTCATAATAAGCCATAGGCTTTAGAAATTAATCACAAACAATATTCCAATGTTGAATGCTGCCTTACAGCAAACTCCAAATCCTCCTGGGACTTTCCAAGCATTATATTTTGGGTTATACAGATGAGATCAGATATTCTGCCAGTTTCCTCTTGGATGATGTGGCTATCTGCTATGATTTCAAAGAAATTAAAGAAACAAGATTTTTAAAGAAATAAGTTTTATTTATGTTTACTGATTCTTAGTGCCTCAAGAAATAGGGGCTGGGGATTTAGCTCAGCAGCAGAGTGCCTGGCAAGCACAAGGTCCAGAGTTAATCCCCGGTACTGCAAAAAATTTAAAAAATAAAACAGAATAAGATTTAAAAAGGCCTAGTGCAGTGCACAGCATATTACAGGTACTCTGAAAAATGTGCCCTCTGGCCAGAGATTTTGCTCCTTGGTTCTGGCACCTACCTTGAAGCACAAGGTCACAAGTTCAATCCTCGTTACCAAAAAAGAAAAAATGTGCCCCCAGTGGAAGGTCTACCTGTAAGCACAATTTCATCAACTCACTACACTGCACAAACAGCCACCTAAGGGGAGATCCAATGTACACTACTTTCTTCCCCATGTAATACTTGATTGGCAGTGGTTGTATAAAGAACTGTTGCTCACAACCACAACCCTAGGTATGTTTTCGTTTTTCCGGTAGTGGGGAATAAACTCCAGGGCTTCACATTCAGCTACATCCCAGCCCTTTTTATTTTTTATTATGCTGTTGCTAAGTCACTAAATTGCCCAGGCCGGCCTCAAACTTGAGGTCCTCCCACCTCAGCAGGATTATGGGCATTGGCATCCCACCCAAATGTTATTCTAGATCTGAATGAACATCAGGGCCTCTCAGCTTCTGGGAGCTGTTTGTTTTTTCAATTTTAGTTTTTAACTTCAATTTATTCCTAACTGTTTATAAAAACGAGCTGTGTGTGGGAGTGCAGCTTAGAGGTAGAGTACTTGCCTAGCATATGCAAGTCCTGCATTTAATCCTTAGTGCTACAAAACACAAAAGATAAACAACAAAAAGTTCAGACTCTATTTACAAGGTAACGTGATACTTCAATACATGTACTCCATTGTAATGGTTTTTTTTTTTTTTTTAGGTTTTTGAGAAAGGATCTCACTTTGTAGTTCAGGCTGGCCCTGAGGTCAGCCTCAAACTCACATCACAGCAATCCTCCTGCCTCTGCCTACCGAGTGCTGGGATTACAGGTGTGAGCCATCACGTCAGCACTGTGGTATGTGGTACTGGTTGCTGCTGAGCGTGAGTCTCCACACCCAGTATTGTATGTGGTTACCAGGGAATCGAACCCGGGTCCTTGCACTTGCAGGACAGGTGCCGGAACCACTGAGCTAAATCCCCGGCCCCTCAATTGTAATGTTTAAATAAAGTTAAATGTGTGTCCCCTTAAACATTTATTACATATCTGTAGTGAAAACAAAATCCACTGTTGTACTTTAAGGTACATTTCAGGTACATCAGGAGAGTTTCAGGCCCCTCTAGCTAAGCACAGAAAGTTTATAGGGGCAGAGTGGCATGGCTACTTAGGAGACTGAGGCAGAAGGATTTCAAGTTTGATGCCAGTCAACACAACTCTGTGAAAACCTGTTTCAAAATAAAACATTTCAAAAGGACTGGGAATGTACCTCAGAGGTACAGCACTTGCCTGGCATGCATGCGGCTGTGGATTCAATTCCCAGCATGAAAAAAACCCCACGAAAAATAAAAAAGCCGAAAAGGCCAACCAGAAAGCTTTAAGTTTTTTCCCCTGGAGACAAGGTAGACTGGCCTCAAACTCCTGTGCTCAACTAACCCTCTTGCCTCAGCCTCCTAAAGTAGGAAGGAATACAAGTATCAGCATTTAGCTTTTTTATTTTTTTTTCTTCAGTTTTTTGAGACAGGGTCTTGTTTTGTAGTTCAAGCTGGGCCTAGATCACTATGTAGTCCAGGGTAGCCTCAAACTCACAGTAATCCTCCTGCCTCTGCTCCAAGTGCTGGGATTATAGGGATGAGCCACCACACCTGGCAAAACATTCATTTTTTAAATTAATATATTTGCAGTACATGTAGTTTACAAATATCTTGGGAAGTGGATACACATGTTTATAATACAGCTTCTTTTTAAAACCCCCTTCCCCATCTTCCTTGTAGTTTTTATGGTATTATTTTTCAGCCTCTGCCTCTCTCTGTGTCTTTGCCTCTCCTTTCTTTTTGAGACAAAGTTTTGCTATGTAGTCCAAGCTGGACTTGAACTTGAAGCAATCCTCCTGCCTCAGCTTTCTGAGTCCTGGGATCAGAGGCGGGTGTCACCATGCCCGGCTAAAACACACTTTCGTAAGCAATTCTTGCTTGTAAAATAGCTCATTATATCTGACACCCGACACACAAAAAAATGCTACTCCCAAAGCGAGAAAACGCAAAGCTTCAGCGCAACAGACATACTGAAAGCACACCACTATTTGTACCTTTTACAAGCTAACGGCATCTAAGCATGAAGCCAAATAGAAAAAGGGGCAAGTAATAACTTTAGCCTTTTTATTACACCCCAGATTCAGATGGCATAGAATGCAGAGGGGACAGTATATTTCTCTTCTAAGCACAAGAAAGACTCCTACCCCTCACTGCGCTCCTTATGAGCACTGTGATGTGTTGGGCCTGACCTGTGTGCATACAGAAGGCAGACCTCCACCACAACGGTATCTCTTCCTCCTCATCTTCTCAAAACAAAACAAAAAAATCCACATTTTTCCCCCTACAATTGTTAATGCACATTGTCCAAATGCAGGATTCTCCGGTCTTCCTGCACACTCACCTTCTCTGCCATGGCGTCCATGTAGTCCTGCCGCTGGTACTCCCTCCTGCGCAGATGTCTGTACACGTGGAACTCCCCACTGCCAGCCCCAGCACTTGAACCTGTAGAAAGAACAGTCCAGAATTCTAGATGAAATCCAGTTACTGATACAGGCTACACTTAATCAAAAGAGACCCCCCCACACACACATACAGAGGGCTATGACTGCCCTTCTCCACTTGTCCTCAAGAGCAGACAGTGCTCAGCGCACCACAGGCATCATTAAAGTCCTTGCTGCATGAGTTATTGCCTAAAAATTCAAAAATTTTTTTGAGACAGAATCTCACTTTGTAGTTCAGGCTGTCCCTGAACCCACGCTAGCCTAGAACTTGCAGCAATCTTCCTGCTTCAGCCTCCGAGTGCTGTGATTATAGACGTATGCCATCATACCCAGTTTAAAAATTCAATTCTGCCAGGATTTAGTTCAATGTTTCCAGTGACTCTTTCGCAAGCACAAGGACCTG
>PVIR01045331.1:0-10781 GCA_004026965.1 Petromus typicus
AAGGGAAGGTGGGGTGCTGGGGTGGGCACGCATTCATGAGCGGGAGCCTGGTGCCCAGCAATCAGCCGCAGGTGGCTGGAGTGAGTGTTGGAATCTCCGAGGTACTTGTGTGGTCCTCAGGAGCAAACTGTAGGCATCTCTCCTCTCTGGTCACTGGGAAGATGATCAGAAACCCATGGGGGGAAATAGGACCCGTCACACGAAGGCACTGTGGAGGTTCTTGAAAAATCACAAGGCAACTGTTTGTGAAGGCTGAGAAGGAAAAGAGAGGCAGGAAGCCAGACAGGGGAAAGTGAGGGGACCAGGCGGCCGGCCGAGGGAAGGCAGGAAACTCAGGAGAAACTAAGGAAGGTGCTGGAAAAGGAAGAGGCCCAGGGCCTCAAGATGCCTGCGGGCGGATGAGTGCCGGGGTGTGCACGCATGCCGCGGGGGGCGGGGGTCCTGAAAGGAGACAGGACCGCGGGGAACGTGGAAAAGGCACAGACAGCCTTTTCACACACAGACAGGGTGTGTGAAGCCAGACATTCTGGTAGGGATAAGAGGGTAGATGTCGTGGGGGCTCAGAAAGAAATATCTCGGGGATGGGGAAGAGAGCGGGAACCAGAGGACGGTGGGACGGGGTGGGTGGGGCACAGGTCGGAGGAGCGGGTCGCGCCGGGGCACGAGTCGGAGTGTCCCCGCAAAGGCTGGCAAGGCAGGAAGGCAGAGGTCCAGGACAGGCCAGGGCCGGGCTCCGGGAGGGGTGGAGGGGCCCAGGCGAGGAGACAGCGGAGGAGCCGGCGGGCTGGGAAGCGAGGGGCGGGAGGGGCCGCGAACTCACTCGAAGACGAAGAAGAGGATGGTGGTGCTGAGGATGAGCAGCAGCGTGAGCGCGAAGACGCCGCCGTGACCCGCCAGCATGAGGCGGCCGCCGCAGTAGAAGCGGTTGCGGCCCGGGAACACCTCCCACTTGCGCTGCGGGCGGCGGCCCAGGCTCCCGCTGCCGCTGCCGCTCCCGCTCCAGCGCGGCGCGGAGGGCGCGGGCCCGGGGCCCGGGTTGGGGGGCGCGGCGGGGCCGGGGTCGGGGCGGCGCGCCCCGGGGGAGGCGGGCGGCGGGGCGGCCCCGGGGCTGATCTGCTGGTACTCGCAGTCCTTCATGCGGCCGGCCGCGGGCCTCGGCTCCGCGCCCCGCGGGCCGGCCGGGCCGCTCCGGGACCGGGCAGAGCAGCGAGGTGGCGGCGGCGCGCGGCGCTCGCTCTCCGGCGCGCTGGGCCCGCCCCGTCCTCCCCACCCGCCCCGCCCCGCTCCGCGCGGCCTCCCGCCGCAGCGCCCCCTCTGCCGGGGCCGGGGATGGCACTCGGACGCCCGGCCTGGCCCGCGCGGCCTCGCCAGCCCCTCAGCCCGGGGAGCGGCCCGCAGGTGCGCGCTCCGGGGCTCTTTCTCTCCCTTTGCAATCTGATCGTTGATTAGGAGGCCACTGAGTGCCAGGCACTGGGCCAAACGCCGAGATTCAGGTGGTGGCCCAGTCTGTGATTCCAGGGCAAGGCTTCGCCCGGCTCTGGGGACTGCCTGGAGGGCAGAGGGCAGGGAGCGATTTACTTTGAAAGGCTGGGTGCCCAGGGGATCTGTGTGACTGATGCACCCCCTGGGCCCCTCCATCCAGCCGGGCCCTGGGCCCACTCCCAGACCCACTCCCGGACGGGGCTTCCTCTCTAACCCCTAATGTAGGGGTCATGCCTGAGAGGCCGGCTGTTTTTCCAGGAATTCTGCATGTACTAGTCTGCTGTGGAATAAAGTACCACACATTTAAGTCTTAAAACAATGTATCTATTTCCTCATGGGTCCCAGGTCACGAGTCCAGAAATAGGTTAGCTAAAACTTCTGCTTGGACTCTCACAAAGCTACGATCAAGGTGTTACCCAGGCTGCACTCTGGTCTGGAACCTCCAGTGGGAAAAAAATCTGCTTCAAGTCCATTCAGGTTGATGCAGGTTTGGGGTCTGGAGATGGGATGAGCAAGGGCCTGCAGTGTTGCTGGCATCCAGAATGAGGCTCCTTCGAATTCCATCAGCAGTTCTAGTGATTACCGCAGTTCTCAGCCATGCAGGTTTCTCCATCATGGTTGCATACTTCGTGAAGCTGAGAAGGAGAGTCTCCAGCTCCAGTCTGCTAAGACAAAGTTTTGTTTTGTGGTGCTGGGACGCGAGCCCACGGCCTTGCATACTAGGCAAGCGCTCAACCACTGAGCCGCACCCTAAGACAGAGCTTTGTATCCTGTGACAGAAATACCGTGTCGCTTCCTTTGCCCTGTTGTATGGTTAGCAGCGAGTCTACTGAGAAGTCGATCACACACGGTGGAACATCAGGGGACAGGAATCCTCAGGGATCGTGCGTTCACCACGCTGGGGTTACAATAAGACCTACGAGAAGGTGTAAGAAAAGAGAGCTGGAGTGCAGCCATAGCACAGACTAAGAAAGGAAGTCCACATCCACCACAGGGAGCAGTAGGGAGTCAACAACAGTAACCTCGAGGATCATTAATTGGTGCGTGCACAAGGCTGCCCAGGCGCGCCCTTGGTGCCAGAGGCTCTGGATTTGAAGAGCCCCGCCTTGGAGTGAACCCATGGCATGAGCTTCTTCCTCTTTTGCTTCTTGGCTGTAAAACAAAGGCACACACTAGACCTCCTGGTTCCGGCACAAATTCGTGTTGTCCCACATCAAACCAGTCCTCTTGCAAACCTAAATCTTTTCTTTCTCATCACTTTACAGAAACCACAGCTAGCCTACTTCAATTTTCCTTGTATCTCATAATGTCTCTTATTTGTGTCTGTCGTAACATCGCAAAAGCATGTGGAGGGGCCCGGGATTTAGCTCAGTGGTTCTGGCACCTGCCTTGCAAGCGCAAGGTCCCATGTTGGATCCCCAGTAAACACATGCAACAATGCTGGATGTGGTGACTCACACCCACCAGCAGTCAGTGCCACAATCCACAATGCCAAGCGTGGTGGCTCACACCCGTAATCCCAGCACTCAGAAGGCTGAGGCAGGAAGATTGCTGTGAGTTCCAGGCTGGCCTGGGCTACACAAGTAAGTTCAGAGCCAGCCTGAACTACAAAAGAGAGACCCTGTCTCAAAAAACTAAAATAATAATAATAATAATAATAATAATAATAATAATAATAAAATCAAAAGCATATGGAGCTGGGAAATAGCACAGGCTTAAAGTGTTTTTGCTTAGCAATGACAAGCCCTGAGTTTAATGCCCCCAGCCCTGGAGGGAGAAAAAGCTATGGGTCTCCTGCCCGTGTCTAACCTCTCTCTCTCTCATCTTATCCTGTTTCTCTTCCTTTTTGAGACTATAACCACATGCTCAGTTATCTGTCAACTAATAAAAATGAAATATCAAGGAAAATGGCTGCATCTTGTGGCTATAATGTTAAGTGAAATACACTGACATACAAGCTTTACTATGACGTGGTCGCTGAGCATGGTAGCATGTGCCTGTAATCTCAGCACCAGAGAAGCAGAGGCAGGACTGTTGTGAGTTCAAGGCCAGCTGGGCTACATGCATGACCTTGTCTCAAAACAAACAAACAAACAAACAACAACAACAACAAAACCACTTGGTTTCTCTTGTATGAGAAATCCAAAATATAAAGAGCAAAATAAAAGATAGATAATAGGAAAATGGTAAATAGATCTTTTGCAAATGGGAAGAGGATCAAGAGATGGAAGGAAAAGGGAAGGAGCTGAGAAAAGAATAAAGATGCATTATGTACCTGTAACAACTCCCTATGAGGAATGTAATCCTTATATACTGCAAACATGTACTAGTCAAAAATAAATAAAAACTGGCTAGGGATTTAGCTCAGTGGTTCCAGTGTCTGCCTTGGAAGCTCAAGGTCCCAAGGTGGATCTTCACTACCACATACCACAGTGCCGGGCGTGGTGGCTCAGGCCTGTCATCCCAGCACTCGGGAGGCAGAGGCAGGAGGATTGCTGTGCTGTGAGTTGGAGGCTGAGCTCAGGGCCAGCCTGAACCACAAAGTGAGACTCTGTCTCAAACAAAACGCTGGAGGAAGGAGAAAAGAGAAAAGGAAAATAAGGGACTAGAGGGAAGGATTGGAAACAAGTTCTGTAAATAAGGAGGAGAAGAAGGGTGGAAGGGAGGGGATGGAAATAGGGAGAAAAGAAGAATCAAGATACGTTATGTAGGGTTTCCCCATAATGAATGTGCTCATTATGTATATCAAAAGTGTATCAATAAAATTAACTTTTTACAAAAAAGATACACTCAGGGACTTGACTTGGAAAAAAATTTAAAATGGGTGGTAGTGCCTGCCCGTTCTCCCAACACTCAGAAGCCTCAGCCAGAAGGATTGCAGTGAATTTGAGGCCAGCTTGATCTAGACAGTGAGACGCTGTCTCAAAAAACAAAAACAAAAACAGCTACCACTTTGTTGTCACCGATGGCTTCGTAACATATTTATTTGGCCCCTTCTATCACACGCCTCTAAATCTCCTATCTTGTATGTCACCAATGACCCATTTAGTGTGGTATGAACTACTTTTTCTCATCAACACTTACAGTTCCCAGACCTATCACAGATATGCAGGGCCAAGTAATTGAACTCTAGCTAGTAAAGGTGACAGGTATTACTCCTAGGCTGGCCCATAAAACATCCAGGTCTAGCTAAGCACACAAGCAACAGGCCTGTAATTCCAACACTCAGAAAGCCAGAGGCAAAAGGATCACAAATTTGAGCCCAGCTGGTAATTTATCAGTTTAGTGAGATTCTGTCTCAAAATAGAAAATAAAAAGAACTGGGACTGTAATCCAATGCAAAGCCCTCAGTTCAATTTGCAGTGTAGCAAAATCGCCCAGGTGCTGATCCGTGCTTTCTTTCCCTTCCACCAGCAGAACAGAGCATCAGAGACCAGGAAGATAGAGCCACAAGATGGAAGGAACCTGGGCCCCTGCATAATCACACAGCACAGAGCTCCTTCCTATATGACTTTCTTTGTTAGACAAATTCAGGCTGGCCTTGAACTCCCTATGTGGCCCGGGCTGACCTCTGAGTTGTAGCAAATCTCCTGCTTCAGCCTCCTGAATGTTGAGATTACAGACTGTACCTCCATGCCTGGGTTATATGATCACTGAGCTCTGATATGATCAAGAAATAAAGTTTTATGGTATAAGCCAACAAGTTTGGGAGGTCGTTTATAATCCTAATTAGCTGACCTTTTTTTAATACAAAATTTGGTATCAAGAGAGGGAAAGAAGAAAATCAGAAAAAAAAAGCATTGAGATGTGTATGTACCTGTACCAATTCCCCACAATGAACATAATCATTATGCACTGTACATATGTAGAAATAAAAATTTTAAGAATTGGTCCCTGAAAAACAAATACATACGGCACTAAATAAATAGTACAGGGGACCACATGGAAACAGATATGGCAGACAGAATGGCTACAGAATTTTTATGCTTTAAAAAACTGTGGTGACATTATCACCTTCAGTAATGTAGAAAGCTGATCACCAGCCTGCCCAGCTTGTAACTGCTGTCCAAGGGGAGGAGCTGGGATTAGGTCAGGGTATGGGTGGTCACTACTGGAGTCTATATAAGTCACAGTCTCCTCAGGAGATAGAAACTATGCCAGTGATGCATTTCATTTCCCTTTTTTGACAGGGTCTTGCTTTGTAGTTCAGACTGGCTTTGAATTCACCATGTAGCTCCCGTTCACCTTGAACTCCTGGCAGTCCTCCTGCCTCTGCCCCCCGAGTGCTGGGATTAGAGGCATGTGCCTAGCTATCCCAGTTATTTAAACAGAAAGAATTTAATATAAAGAATTGTTAACCCAATGAAAAGTTACTAACTAGAGCAATTTCAGGGAACAACTACAAATCCCTGGGCCTAAGGAACAAAGGGGTTGGTATTATGAAGGAAATATTGAAGCAAGGTGTGCCACACTGGAGTCCAGTAGCTCACTGCAGGGCAACTCTAGGGCACTGCACACAATACCCACCATGTGCATGGAGCACCTATGGCTAGCTCGGGTCGCCTGAACATTGCCCCCACGTCCTGACTCTCCAGGCCTCAGCCAACAGATGGGTTACCCATAAGGCTATGTCCTCCCCCAACTCCCTGAATACAAGCTATGCTCCTGCTCAGTAAAAACGGAATCGATTCTCTGAAATCATCCCCGGAGTCTGAATCCTGACTCTGCACCTCACCCTCTCGGTCCGGATCAAGATACCAGCACACAACCAACCAACCACAAAGGTACCACACAGAGCCAATCACAGAATTACTAGAGCTTAGAAGCTCAGAACGGGGCCCAGCTCCACCATCTCAAGCCTGAGTATAGACAGGCTGGTTTAGAACTGAGAAAAAATACTGTAATAAGGTGCACAGTCTACTCCTTTGGCTATTTGGCATCTACACCTAGGTGCTTCCACAATTTTTGTATGTAGTTTATGTGCCACTATTGCTTTTAAAAAAATTTCTCATTACTACTTTTAGTTAAGAATAAGAACACACTATGGGCCGGGGAGTTAGCTCAGTGGTTCTGGCGCCTGTCTTGCAAGCGCAAGGACCCGAGTTCGATCCTCCGGTAACCACATACCATACTGGGCGTGGAGACTCACCCCAGCAGCAACCAGTAGCACATACCGCAGTGCCGGGCGTGGTGGCTCACGCCTGTAATCCCAGCACTCGGGAGGCAGAGGCAGGAGGATTGCTGTGATGTGTGTTTGAGGCTGAGCTCAGGGCCAGCCTGAACCACAAAAGCGAGACCCTGTCTCAAAAAAATTAAAAAAAAAAAAAAAAGAATGAGAACACACTAATATAGAAAATCAAGATTTGCTAAGCTTTTATCACTTTTTTTTTTTTTTTTGAGAGAGAGAATCTCACTATGCAATTCAGGCTGGCCTTGAACTTCTGATGATCCTCCTGCCTCAGCCTCCCAAGTGCTGGCATTACAAGTGTGCACCACGACAGCGGGGATTTGTCAGCTGTTATGAAGACAAACCAATTATCGTCAGGATTGCTTTAAGGACTTTGTTCCAGTTCCCTTGCTCTGTGCGAGAAAACTAACCTAAGAGGTAGAAATTAAAGAACATAACTCAAAAGGCTGTAAGAAGGCAGACTGGAAATACAGAGCAGAAGGAGCAGAAGCTACTCAGAAGCCCTTGTGTCAGTGGGAGGATCTGCTACAGGCATACTTCCCAAGAAACTACCTACAGAGGTCTGAATTAATTAATTGAGCCCCAAATTAATAAAGCACTACTGTTTCCATGGAGAATGAACCAGGCGGATTCTTCTGAGACCTGTACTTGGCTTTTAGCAGTGAGGGTGTCTCCAGGCCCAAAGAGGCCTCTTCTCTTTAGCCTTCCTATTCACATCCAGCCCCTGGAACCACTGAGTTCAGTCCCCTGCCTCTAACAGCTACCTTTCCACCTAACAAGGTGCAACTTCTCTTGTACAAATATATTCTTTTTTTTAAAGGTTTTTTGAGACAGGGTCTCGCTTTGTGGTTCAGGCTGGCCCTGAGCTCAGCCTCAAACTCATTCTTACCCATTCCCCCAATAAAGAGTTAGAAAATCCTAACAGTCATTGTATCTGTCTCTGGGCTATGTTAACCATTCTCAAAACCAATCGCATTCCTATCTTACATTTCTATCACCAGAAAATTGAATTATAAAGTTTCAATTTGCATAAAATACAGGAAGGAAAAGAAAGAAAACTATCTACACATATTTATTTTATTTACATACTTATATGTGTGGTTATAATGATCAGAGTATTTATCAATTAGAATTATAGACACGTGTTTAGCAAGTGGAAGAAAATACACATTGCTTCACCAGGTCTCATTTCTGTAACCGGTCATAGGTCACAGTCAATATTTATTTATTTATTTATTTTTTTAAGGTTTTTTGAGACAGGGTCTCGCTTTTGTAGTTCAGGCTGGCCCTGAGCTCAGCCTCCAACTCACATCACAGCAATCCTCCTGCCTCTGCCTCCCGAGTGCTGGGATTACAGGCGTGAGCCACCACACCCGGCACTGTGGTATGTGGGTCCTGGTTGTTGCTGGGCGTGAGTCTCCATGCCCAGTATTTTATGTGGTTAACCGGGGAATCGAACCCGGGCCCTTGCGCTTGCAAGACAGGCGCTGGAACCACTGAGCCAAATCCCCGGCCCCAAGCCACAGTTAATATTGATAGCGTTAGTTTTCTGCTGTTTATTCCATGTTCCCCTCTGCCAGGATCTCAGCAGTTTAGTGCTCTTTACCTGGCGGGTGACCCAATGTTTTCTGAAGGATTTGACTCTTCAGTGAGGCCTCAGCACACCGCTGTCCTTCAGGGCCTCCCGAGTGGAGCTGCGGTGCGTCCCGTCGCTCCACGCAGTGTTGCAGTGTCAGCATGTGGTGCCGAGCCATCTGTGAGGAGCCACTGCACCAGGAGTTGAGGTCTAAGGAAAGTTACCGGCTATGTGACTTATTCTTGCACTCATTTTGCAGACATGCTCGAGGCACATTTCTTATACACTGTTTCCACCTGGAGACAGATCCTTGCCGTGCCACTCTGCCTCACTCCTTGGTAGTGAAGATAAATGACCGAACTCAAAGTGGGAAGCTCAGGCCAGACGGTCACTCAGTGTCCTGTGGATAGACTTTCAACATCTACCACATCCCCAAAGCAAGCACACTGAGAGCAGAAAAGAGTATGGATTTACTCTCAGATCCTTGAAGTCAGTGTTGATCCAGCGATTGCCAGGGACTCCATACAATGACCTTATTTGACACCAATATTTTCATTGGATCTACTGGTTCATGAGCAGCTGGTACATGACCTGGACTTATATAGAATTTTGAGGGGTTTTATTTTGTTTTGTTTGTTTTTTTAAACGAGGTGTCCCTATGCAATCCAGACTGGTCTTCAACTCGTTATGTAGCCTAGGCTAGCCTCAAACTTGTGTCAGTCTTTCCGCCTCAGCCTCCCAAGTGCTGGGTTACAGTGTGTGCCACCATACTCATCTTTTTCAGTTATTAAAAGAAGGTGTCTACGGGCTGGGGATTTAGCTCAGTCGTTCTGGTGCCTGCCTTGCAAGTGCAAGGGCCCGGGTTCAGTCCCCAGGTACCACATACAACAATGCTGGATGTGTTGACTCACGCCCACCAGCATCAGAACCACACACCACAGTGCCAAGCATGGTGGCTCACACCTGTCACCCCAGCACTTGGGAGGCAGAGGCAGGAGGATTGCTGTGAGTTTGAGGCTTGCCTGGGCTACATCGTGAGCTTGGGGCCAACCTGAACTACAAAGTGAGGTCCTATCAATAAATGATAAATAAATAAATAAATACAAACTTCAGTTACTGTCTGTCTTTTTCTTTTTTTTCTTCCTCTTTCTTGCTTGCTTTGTTTCCTTTCCTCTTTCCTTCTTTCTTTTCTTTGTTTCTTATGAATACATCCATCGCCTTCACACTGAACTATATTCTCAGCTCTTTTTGTTTTTTCATTTTGAATGTTTTTTCATTTTGAAACAGGGGCTCGCTAAGTCATTAAATTCCTCCCTAAATCATTAAAATTGGGTTCTAACTCGTGATCTTCTTGCCTCAGCTTCCCGGAGTGCTAGGATTACAGACGGGCACCACCACACTCTACTCCTTTTCACCTTAATTTTCTCCTTTAGGGCCCTGTCTTCAAATACAGACCGAAGGGTTGGGCTTCAACATATGAATGGGGGACATGGTATGGTCCACAACACAAGGTATACAGTTTACTTCCGGTTTCCTGTCCTCACAGAAAAAGGAAGTGCCAGGGACACAGACTTGGACCTTCCTACCATAGAGATGTTTACTCTGTGGGGCAGAGGGACAAATGAGCCATGTCAGTACAGAAGGCAGAGAAGCAAGAGAGCCTGCACACGCTCCCAGTTCCCACCTCCCACACACGGGAAAAGGAGACTAAACCTACAGAGACAAGGAGAAAGCTATGGACTCAAGGGGAAATTCAGTGGCAGAATGGATGAGGGATGCTGTGATCCACAGGGATGTATGATATTCACTGTGTGAATCTGTTCTCGGGCAACAGCTGGTGAGAGACTCCAGTCTAAGCATCACTGTATTTCTGAAGAGCATGCTTGGTCCGACGCTGTGCCGGAAAGGGTTGATGTTTAAATCCCAGACTCAGAGTGGCTTCACTTAGGACTCCCAGGGCTATGTTCCCATAGTGGGGTGAGGAAGACAGCCATGGCTGACAGCCAAGGCCAGGGAGCAGGCTAGAAAGAGACTCTCGGAAAGGTTGGAGCTACAGAACACAGGCCCCGCTCTTTGTCTGCATGAGTTGCTCTGGATTTGAAAGTCGTACCCTGGCATCTTTGCTCTGCTCCTACGGCTGCTGGTGCCCGCACCCCACATGGGCCTGGAGTCTCACTGCCTTCTTTACAGTGTGAGCAGGGACATGTCTTGAATTAGACAGGGCTCTAAAACTATATCCCAGAAGAATACCATACATTCAAAATCATAGGGACATTCCTTTATTTGTATGTGTGTGTGTGAATGTAGAAATCATTTTTTGGTTTTTGTTTTGGGTTTCTGTTTTATTTCGTGCCTTTTTCTCTCATCTTCACCAGCTTATGGGACTTGGAGAATTTTCTTTTGCCCTTTTTCTTTGCCTCTTATTGCATTTTCTTATTTCTTTTTCTTTTCTTTATGTTTTCCTCTTTCTTTTTTCATTTTTCTTCATTGTTTTCTTCCTTATTTTTATTCCTTATATAATTTATTTCTTCTCTT
>PVIR01045332.1:0-10801 GCA_004026965.1 Petromus typicus
CAGCTTTTAACATTCTGTGACTAATATTTCACTTAGTATTATGGTCTTGAAATGTATTCTTTTTTCACAAATGATCCAAATTTATCCAGATAGATAGATAGATAGATAGATGATAGATAGACAGATAGAATTTTATCAGTTCATTGGTTCATAAGCACAGAGGCTGCTTCTATAACTTAGCTGATGTGAGTTGTGCTGCTGTAATACATATACCCATATCTCTGTAATAAATGTCTTTAGTGCTTTCAGGAAGATACCTAGGAGAGGTACAGCTGAGTCAAATGGAATTTTCTATTTCTAGTTTTTTGATACATCTTCATAATGAGTTCCAAAATGATTGTTCTAATTTACATTGCCATTAACATTGTAGAAGGATTGCTTTTTCCTCACACCTTTGCCAGCATTTGTTATTTTAATGAGTCTCCAAACTGGCCATTCTTATTGGAATAAAGTGAAATGTAACTGTTGTTCGATTTACATTTCTTTAATGTCCAAAGATGCTGAATATCATTTCATGTATTTATTGGCATTTGTATTTCTTCTGAGAAGTGTCTGTTTATCTCAATTGTCTATCTTTGCATTTAGTCTTTATTCCAGGGAGTCTAATCCTTTGAGTTCTTTGCATATTCCAGATATTAGTCTTCTGAGGAGAAACTGATAAATTTTTCCTTATCCTGGATGTTTTTTCTTCACACTATTAGTTGTTTCTTTTGCTGTGCCGAGCTTTTTAATTTTATATAATTCTATTTGGTGATTCGTGGTAATACTTCTTGTGCAATTTGGTTCCTGTTCAGGTAGTCCATATTTATGCACACACCTTCAAAAGCTGTGCTAGTTTTTCTTCTAGCAAGCTCAGTTTCTGTTTTCATATATAGGCCTTTGATCAATTTTGATTTGATTTTAGTACAGAATAAAATAAATGGATCATGGTTCATTATTTGAAAAGTGAATTATTACTTTTTATAGGACCATTCATTAAGAGAGAACTCTCTTCTATATGTTAGTTTATGAGCATTCTGATCCAGGTTTTGGGTCTACCGAAAGGTGTATCCTGGAATGATATCCTTCATCACCTCTTCTGGTTGCAGGTTCTTCATCTGTACACACAACTTCTCAGTTCCCCTTCCAGTGTACAGGGCTGTGCTCTCTACTGACTCTCAACACAGTTCTAGAACATCATTCTTTTTTTTTTTTTTTTTGAGAAAGGGTCTCACTTTGTAGTTCAGGCTGGTCCTGAACTCAGACTTGAACTGAGCAATCTTCCTGCTTCTGCTTTCTGAATGCTGCGATTACAGATATGAGCCACCACACTTCGTATTGTTGTATATGTTTACCAAGGATTGAACCCAGGCACTTACACTTACAAGGCAGGTCCCAGAATCACGGAGCTAAATCCCTGGCCTTAGAGCATCACTCTTTTATTGTCTACAAAGCTGCTTTGCATGCAAGATGCATGGCTCTGTGCATGCACCAAATACACACACACATATACACACACATATGCAGACAAGTACACACACATATACACACACACATGCAGACAAGTACACACACATATACACATACACATGCAGACAAGTACACACACATATACACATACACATGAAGACAAGTACACACACATATACACATACACATGCAGACAAGTACACACACATATACACATACACATGCAGACAAGTGCGCACACATATACACACACATACATACAAACACACACACTTATACACACACACATGCAGACAAGCCCCCAATATAAGGCAGTTATTTCAAGAATTCATCTTGGTTGAAGACTGGCTGAAGATTATGTGGTTTTTCTATAAAATGGAGTATCACTCTGCCATAAAGAATGACAAGTTTGAATCATTCATACTCAAATGAACATACCTTCAGGACATACTCATAAGTGAAAAAGGTTACAGATGTGTAAATATCGTATCTTTTCTCTGATATGAGAAACTGAAAATGTAAATGATTTTTAGAATGTATGTTAGATGTTGTAAAATAGATTTTCAGAGGGAAATGGGGGAGGGGTAAGTAACAAGGGGAAAGAAAAAATTGTGATGATAATAAAAAAGGAAACAAAGCTTATGTATATAGGGGGGTTGTGTATATAGGGGTGGTAGGGTGCAAATAGGGAATGGGAAAAAAATGAGAATCAAGTCATGTCATATACTGGTAAAAATTGTCTGTGTTGAGTGTGATCATGATATGAATATAAAATGTATCTATTTCACAATAAAAATTAAAAAATAATTCATCTTGTTTATTTATAACCCAAATGATATTTCTAAGTCTGACCATTCACTTTATTTCTATCTTGGCTATAAATGACTTTTAATTTTCTTTAAAAATTAAATCTGATATGGATTGAATAGCCTTTATTGAAATACTCTCTATACACAAATATTTTTCCAGGAAGTTTCAATTATTTTTGTTGTTCTTTTTTAAATTTAAATTTATGAATACACATCATCATTGAATTCAACATTGAGAGTTTGTACCAGAATATGACATGACTTGATTCTTATTTTTTCCTTTCCCCCTCCTCTGCAACCTCCCACTCACTATATACATAATCTTTGTTTCCTTTTTTCTTTATTACTGTCACATTCTTTTTCCCATTGTTATTTATCCCATTCCCTCTTTCTTTTTAAATATTTTCTATTTCACAATATCAACTATACATACTACAACTCATTTACAACTTCATTTTCTCATACCAGAGAAAAGATACAATAAAGACATGGGAAACCGACAATATTACCCCCATCTAAGAAGAAGAAAATTCGATTTAATAAGCTGCCAAAATTACATGACTGCAAGGGTAAATGCATAGTGAACTGTATTTTCTAACTATAATTAAAGGACAAGGAGTAACTCACTGATATTTATCAACACCTTAGAAATGTCTTCACATCCAACTGCAATTCCATGACCAATATGAAATCCTCCCTTGTCCATTCCACACACTTCCTCCTCAGAAGTGGTGACTCCATTCAATTGCGATTTCATAGGTTTTATCACCTGATGCACGATTCTTAGTTGAATATGAGCTCACTAAGTGTTTAAACCACATCCTACAATTCATTCTGTAGTTTGTAACATTAATAATATAGTATAGAAAAGTATAGAGAAGAACAAAAGAAAAAAATAGGACTATTAAAGAGTCTACTTGAATTCACAGGTAAATAAATTCAGATTCTATTGTCTTCCATTCTTTCTTAGCTTCTTTCTATGAAAACATGAGAGAGTAGAAGTCTCAAAATATTCATTGCAAAAACAGGAGGGAAGGTATGAAAGGCAAAGATTCTGATTTGCTTTCTCTCTGTTAATGGAGTGGTGAAGGACAGAGCACAACATACTGTACTTAATGCAGATTCTGTTCAGTGAAACAATGATTACAATCAATTTGACTACTAATGTGACTTATCTTGTAAATTGCTGGGTCATTAACTTCAACAACATCAATGTGCTGTCACTATCCAATTCCACCAAATTAGTGTCCGAGGTAATAGGAGAACGAATGTATTAGTGCATTATTGGTGGTTAATAGAGACAGCAAGTCTTTAATGTGCCACAGAGAGCAGCTGAGGCAACTGGAACAAGACAAGGCTAAAAGAATGGATAGAGAGACCAGGATCTGTGACACAGAGGCATATCCGGGTTCCCCAGCTGCATACCTGGGGTCTTTGCCTTGGACCCTCAGTTGGCGGAAGAGCTGGATATACAGGAGATCTCCACTTGTAGCAGGGAAAATGCACACTCACTTCCCACTGGGCCAAAAGTAACAAAGCATAATACTTGAACCATCCACGAACAATGGGCCTATTTTAAGACCAGGCTCTTCTGAAGCAGAACCTTTTCCTGCTAGCCCTGCCTTCTTTTTAAGCTGAACTTGGCCTTCCTAATTAAACCTGTTATTTTTGATGTGCCATACATACTAACTTAACTCTTTGGAGAAATTTAAGTCATCATTTGTTACCCATGTCAGAGAAATTTTAGTCTATGTATAGGAAAGGAAAATTATTGTAGATTTTGAGGCATGAATAAAAAGGTGAAGTGGGAGGAATGAAGAAAGAATGAGGAGGTCTTCTGTACAGGTACCGACTCCCCACAATGAATACAGTCATTATGTACTGCACACAGGTATCAATAAAAATCTGAAAAGAAAAAGGTAGATAGAACATAGTTTCTTTATGATAACACTAAAATTGGACTCTGATCTATCTGTAAATAAATCGTGCTCTAAAACTTTAATATAAAATTGACTCTTTAAAAATAGCTTGGGGTTTTTCCTCAGCTCGTATGTTTTTCCTTACTCTCATTATTATACTAGGCCGGAAAACATCTTTGTTGGTACCATTTAGGTTTCAGTTAGTTTATTTTGGAATGTGCTATATTTTCCTCCTTAAAGAAAAGATGCTGAATATGAAGTGGAACATATGGCAGACATCACTCAATATAATCAATATGTACTTACCATGAGCACTCGTCTCCTGCCAAGCTCCATTCTACACACAGTGTGTAGGTAGTTGTGAAGTTAGTATTACAATGTCTATCACTTGAAAGTGTTTATTTCCAGTGTGTGAATTGTGAGCTTGGATTTAAAGATTATCAATAGCCCAGCAAAAAATTACCAACACAAAAGCTACCACCAGATGACAAACACAATTGAACATAGACATTTAGCACAATAGGTTACACATACTGAAATTGTGAAGTAGCTATAGATCCATAGGAACCTATAAAGATACAAAAGGAAGTTTAGTGTATCGGTCCCTGTAAGTCGCCCATCATTAACATATTATATAAGTCAAGTACAATGTTAAAACCAGAACTATGATATTACTGTAATCTAAACAGCTTATCCAAATTTCACCAGCTATATTTGTGAAAAATACTGGTATGTGCAAGGGAATATTTGTGCATAATCTATGAAATTGTATCACACTTGCCACCTTGCCACCAGCAGTCAAGATAGGCAACTTTACCAACACCACAGGGGTTTCTACTATTGTTTTATAAGACAATCACCCTTTTCTTACCCTCCCCAACAGTTCTAATTCTTGGAGACTAGTATTATTTTCTCCATCCTGAAGTTACTGCATGAAAGTTACATAAATCAAACCTTATAATATTCATTCTTTTGAGAGTGACTTTTTTTACACAGAATGATTTCTTGAGACTTAACCAAATTTTATGCACATCAACAGCTTACTGACTTTTCTTACTGAGTGACATTCCATGGAATAGATAATGACAGTTTACATAACTATGAACATATTGAAGGACATGATCAGCTTCCAGTCTGAGATTATTAAATGTAAAACAGCTATGAATATTTGTATATATGTTTCTGCATGAGATATGACTTTGTTTCTCTGGAATAAGTATTCAAGATAGAAATTTCTGTTCTGTATGTTAAATGGACTTTTTAATATTAAATTACCAAATTATTTGAAAGTAGTTGTATCCGTGTACATTCCCAATATCCGTATACAAATGATCCAGTTTCTTTGAGTCCCTATCATCATTGTCCCCATCAATATCTTCATATTACCCCTCCTGATAAGTGTACAGTGACATTGTTCTATGGGACAAATTTATATTTACCCAATGACTAATGATGTTGAACAGCTTTTGATGCATTGGTTTGCTACCTTCGTATCTTCTTCAATGAAATATCTGCACATGATTTTCCTCATTTTTCTTTAGCTTTAATTTCTGTTGAGTTTTAAGAGCCAGAAAGATTCCCACATAGAAATTTTACTTCGAGTATTCTACGTGAGAAACAAATATCAAAGCATTTGCAGTTTGCTTTCTTGTTAGGATTAAGTCTTGACCTGGCTATTCTATAAAAACTGATATGCGATAATAGGCACTTAGCTGTTTTCTTTGCATTCACTTAGAAAATGCTTAGTAAGTAGATTAAAATTTAAATAAATCAATTATTCAAGATTATATTTTAAGTCTCTAATTAATTACTATGCCTCCTCTACAATCTACTCTTATCTTTCTCAACTTCGTACTTTGCTACTCGGCTCTTAGAGTTCCCAGCTCCATCACCCTAAGTTTCTAACTTCTCCTCAAATACTCCATACTTGTCTTGACTGTGCATTTACACAGCTGTTTTCTCAGGCTACAATGCCTTTTCCCCTTTTCTTTATCTAAAAAAGTCCTACTCACAGCTCTAATATGATTATCTCCATGGAGTCTTCTTTAATGTCCCAAGCCAGTCACTTCCTCTAAATTCTTACTGTTATTCTCCTTGACCTTAGGATATGGCACTTACACTTTTAGCAGTTCTATTGATTTGCCAAATGACCAATTCTTCACATTAACTTATTGCTTTCTTCTCCCATAAAACAACTAAGAGAATTCTCAGAATGTACAAGACTGTGGTTTTCTGTCTAGTGCACTTGCAAATTTCTATTCCTACAAGCATTTGAGTGGCATCCACCCTAGGACCATATTTGTTCCCAAATTTATGATGGTTGAATTTTTCTTTTAATTACGTATTTAAACCATACAATATTTAAATTGATGGAATATGACTGTGAAAGAAAAATGGGTGTTCTCCTTTTGGAAATTATGGGAAAACAATTTTTTTGAGCTAACTACGTGGCCCAAGTGAGTCTGGAACTCATAGTAATCCTCCTATCTCTGCCTCCCTAGTGCCGAGATTACAGGCGTGAGCCACCATTCCTGGCATTGTTTTATGTGGTTAACGGAGATTGAACTAGGGACCTCATGCCTACAAAGCAGGCACTGGAACCAGTGAGGCAAATCCTTGGTCCTTGGAAAATTTAATTCCATACAGTTATTTGAACTGAAAGACTTGCTAATGAAAATCAAATTAGTTATGGATAAAAGTTATAAAAGAGTAAGGATAAATGATATACAGTTCTAGAAGTGTTTAGAACTTAAAATTATTTTGACACATGTATTTTAACACTCTACTTTTCTTCAAAACAAAAAGCAAAACAGAATCAGAATTATATCTAATGTGCCATAGGTATGGTTTGTAAGAAAGACCATGTAAAACTTCAGCTATTAAACCTGTACACAAAATCCTTGGCCTTACATTAAAATTAATCAGTGACCCTCTTAAGGTAAATATATAGTAGTTATAACATTAGTGCTTTATACAATTCTTCTCTTTAACTTTCTCAAACAAAATACTAGTTTGAATTATAGCAGCCAACAAAGCTTCCATTATGTTTCCTACTAAAACTTATCATTCAAAAAACCTTTGTATTTACATGCTGTCTCACTAGATTGAGAGCTTCTTAATGTCAGGAACCTGGCATTTTGCCTGACACATGAGTACTCAATAAATTATTGTTGAATGAATAGAAAAGAAATCTGTAAAGCAAATTTATAAAAATCAAAGGAAAATTGTATCTTGTGATCTTCATGCAATTATATAATTCAATTCAGTCAAAGAAGTTATTAGCCTTAAATATCAATAGTCAGGAAGAGTTATTCTCTTTTTCTCATACAACAGAACATGTCCAATAGAATTTGAACCTTGTTAATAGTATTAGCTAGACTTCAGAATTGTGTGTACATGCATGTGTATACTTTCATGTGGATATGTGTGTGTGTGTGTGTGTGTGTGTGTGTGTGTGTGTGTGTAAATATAGTCCTATACATTTAAGTAGATTTTATTGTGAAAATATCAGCATCTCAGACTGGAGATATCCTTTCTCATAGCTGGGTTTTTTTTTTTTTTTTTGCATATCTATAAAATAGTCATGATAACACAAATAGCTAAATTTCAGAATTCTAAAAAGCAAGGCTAAATTTAACCCAATGAATTCCACTTATTTTATGTGTATTTATAAACAAATTTTAATCTGAATAATTGATTTGGACAGCCTTTGGGCAACCATGTGAGATTCACTTTGCTATAAAAGTGTTGTGTGTGAACCTTTTGCAAAGTTAGCATGAAAACTTAAAGCTCTAAGGGGTCTGACCTGTGGTCCAATCTACATAGGATATAGAACTGGAAGGGCTTTTCTTAGTTCTGTCTCTGCAATAAACTGATTTGAATGAGGATTTTCTGGGCCTCATTCAGCAATTACAAAAAGAAAAGGAAAGAGTGGTTTGAGTCCTAAACTGTTGATCCCCTTGGGCTTAGCTCCTGCCCCTACTTTCTCAAAATGGAGACTTGGTGACACAATCCATCTTGGTGTGTCAACCATCTTGTCTTCTGAGTGGAAAGCTGGGAGTGACAGCTTGGTATATTAAGAGGTCTCTGCTTGAATAAATTGATGTCAAGTTTTATTACATATAGTCCAAGCTAGGAGGCATGAAACAACCACTCAACACCCATGTGTTGGACAACCAGATGGTATATAGCAGTACTGCAAATTCTTGAAATACAGATTGAGACAGGCAGAGTCTGTGTCCCCTAAGGCTGAATCTACCAGAGGAAACACAAAAAAAACATAAACCAAGATACAGAATCAGATCCTTATGTGTTGAGACGAATCACCTTCTCATCCTTATGGGCTGAGGCATGAGTGAGTTTCTTTAAGGAAAGAACTATGAGAGGCATTGGAACTCTCAAAAGACTTAACCAAACACACAGCTGGAAGAGGCACATGAGCTGGTGAAAAGTGGTTCTTATGCCTAACTTCACTTGAGAAAAAACTGAATCAAGGAGATGTTTAGGAACTATCATTAGAATGATTTAGAAAGGTATAAACCTCCAAGGATATAGCACAGCAGTGCATGGCTACTCGACAAGCATAAGGTTTTGAGTTTGATTCCCATTACCAAATAAATAAATACATACATTAATAAATAAATGCTATAAACCAATAGCACTAGTGTTTTAAAATACTTATGTATCTGTGTGAGATTCTAAAAGTATAGCTTTAGATTAAATATTACAAGCTAAAAGAGAATTGTAAGGTCGCCATTTAAAAGTAAATAGCATATAAGACATTGGAATATATAAATAGAAATAGATATTTGTTTAAATTATGAATTAGGGGCTGTTGGATCAAAAAGTAAAATGTACTTCTGTGCAGTGTAATAAAATAAATATAAAATATTGATCTAGAAAGTTCTTTCCAAGTTAAACTAGCAACCAAAATCATCTGAGAAACAGGCAAGCTCCCAAGTCTCTCCCTATGAGGAGGGGCCCAGGGACCTATGAAGCATGACTCAGTAAAACTTACCATCCTTGTGTCATTTAGTCTAATTAGAATTAACAGAGTGGAAACAATGAGAGAGTCAACAAACGTGAGAGAGGGTGATGCATCCTAAGCATCAGATCCACAGAGTGAGAGATAAGAGTGAGAGGTCATTAAGGAAGATCCCTGCAGAAGACTTCTTGAGGCTGTCTTGTGAGCAGGGTTTACAGGGACCCTTGAGGGGAAGAAGGTAAAACTCACAGATAAAGCATGATGCTTCAAGATAATGCTAGTGTCATAAGTAGCAATAAGTGAGGACACATAAGATTTCAGAACAGAGTCTACATGGCAGAAGTAAATTGGTTTCCCCTATGGCTGGAAGAAGGACTCTGTTGATGTGTTCTTCAGCAAGGTGACTATCTTACTCCCTTTGAGACAAGCTGCTCAAAACATGGCTGGTGTTGAATGAGTGGAGAAAGTGAGTAGAAGGAAAATTACAAGAGCCAGAAAGTTAGATCTAGACAATAAGTTTGAGCATAAGTTCAGCCCCATCCTCTGATATCTGAGAGATGTAAGTATCATCTGGAAAATAAGCACCAGACAGGCCAATTACATTTTTCTACCTCTTCACCTGACTTCAGCAGTAAAGTTATACAGAAATGTACAAGAAAAGATCCAAAATATTTGGCTGTGTTCTACCTAGCAGGGGTGGACTGCTTAGATTTAACCAATGGATTTGGAAAGGAGATTTTATTTTAAGGTCCTAAGAAAAGGCAAATGGTGGCTTTTGACCAGTTGCCTTGCATCAAAACTTGGGAACTTTCAGAATCCCAGGGTTCATGTTCCTTCTGAAAGAAACAAAATCAGAGGTTCCAGGGTGGTCATGAGCACAGGTGCTCTTGAAAAGTGCCCGTGGAAACTAACATGCAGCCAACCCTGAGAACCATGGGAATGGGAGTCTTAAAATTCACACCAGGAAGCCAAGCAGACTTTGTGCTCTTTCTTACTTCTCAACAAACGATCTCTGACCAACACTGTGTTTTCCCAACCTTGCCCCAAGCTGTGGCTGCACTAGAGCCTCAGACACCAGTGGTTCTTTTCTGAACAAAATGAGAGATGGCCTTTTCAGCTGTAGCTCTTGACAGGTACTCCAGCTCAGTGCCACTGCCAATAACCCAAACAGCCTCAGTTCCCTGGCTTCATGGTGCACTGGACTCAGCTCTCTATAGTCAAACTCTTCTGTGTTTAACGGCAAAGCCCAAACTCCTCATCATGGCCATTCGTGATATGGCTCCAGACACTTGTTCTAGCTTGGGCCTCTGATTCTGTCTTCCCTTGCTTTACTATTCCTGTTCCCCTTCTTTCTACCTTTCTTAGGCTCCCACCCAATTTTTATTTTTTTATTTTATTTATTTATTTATTTTTTTTTTTGCTTTTCTATCAACTTTTTTTAAATCTTTATTGGTACATTAAATATACACATCATGATTGCACTCCATAATGGGGATTTGTACCAGTATAAGACACAACTTAATTCTCATTTTTTCCCATAGCCCTACCCACCCTACCACCCCCCATATACATAAAATTTGTTTCCTTACTTTTTTGTTACAATCTCAACATTTTCCCCTTTTACCCTATTTTACATTGAG
>PVIR01045333.1:0-10776 GCA_004026965.1 Petromus typicus
GGAGTGAGTCTCCACGCCCAGTATTGTATGTGGTTACCGGGGATCGAACCCGGGCCCTTTCGCTTGCAAGACAGGTGCTGGAACCACTGAGCTAAATCCCTGGCCCAAAGGTAACCTGATTTTTATAACTTTAGTTCTCTCCGATTTGCATCTCATACATATTCATGTGGCTTCATATCAGTATGTTTATGATTCGTCTATATTACTGGCTGTAGTCAAAGTTCACTAACAAGTAGATAATAGCCAGGCATGGTCGTGCGTACACCTGTAATTCCAGCTACTTGGTACTTTTTTTTTTCTGCTACTGGAAATCAAACTTAGGACCTTGCATTTGCCAGCCAGGAACAGCACCGCTGAGCTACTTCTCTGGCTTTAATTCCAGCTGCTTGGGAAGTTGGGGCAGAAAGACTGAAAGTTCAAGGCCAGCCTGTCTCAAAATAAGACTAGATACTTACTGCACTTGATCATAGCAAGAAAGACTGAGAAATCTATTTCAAAATAAAATAAGAGAAGTAGGGCTACCTCCGGGGCAGAGCACTTGCCTAGCATGTGAGAAGACTAGAGTTCAATTCCAGAGCAATGAACTTCTTTTTTTTTTCTGAGACAAGTCTAGCTAAGCTGTGCAGTTCAGGCTGGCCTCAAACTTGTGGCAATCCTCCCGCCCCAGCCTCCTGGGTGCTAGAACTACAGGCATGCCCACATCTGAACATTCTAAACATATCAGTTTAATCATGTGAAATGTTGCCAGTTTTGGAAATCAACAGCTGTAAGGATGAGTAATTTTATTTTTAATGAATTATGTTGGCAGAAGCAGGGATAGAACTCAGGACCTTGCACTTGCCACGCAGGCAGCAGCACCACTGAGCTATATCCCCTGCTCAAAGTATTAGTAATTTTATACACGTGGTTCCATGTATTAGCTGCTCCTCCCCTTCCCAGTGCCTCTCACACGCTAGACAAGCACATGAGCACCGAGCTCTATCCCCAGCCCGTCTGCTTTATTATGAGACAAGGTCTGCGTAACTGGCCTCAGCCTGGTCACGCTCCCTCAGCCTCCCTAGTGGCTGGAACCTTGCACAACTTTAAGTGCACCCAGGGGCCCGACTTCTGAGTCCTCTAGGTGCACGTATCTTTAAAGAAGCTGCATACTACCAAAGGTTTCCCAAGGTGACTCTCTACAAACTCACTTCCTCAGCAACTGCTCCACATTCTTACTGACATTCCAATCTGTTGACCTATTAGTAGTCTTTTTTCCTTCTAGCATTCATGAATACGTAGCAATATCACGATTCAGTTTTAATTTGCATTTCCCTCATGACTAACAAAACAGAATATTTTTTCATCTGTCCATTGGTCACCTGAATATCTTTTTTATGCCAAGATAGTGATACAGGCCTGTAATCCCAGCTACTTGATGATGAAAAAGGAGACTGGCAAGTTCAAGGCCATCCTGGGCAATTTAGTAAGATCCTGTCTCAAAATTAAAAATAGAAGGCCTGGAGATGTAGCACACTGACAGAGTGCTTGCCCTTACCCAATACAGGTAAGGCCTTGGGTTTGATCCTTAGTGTCCAAATCTATCTATCTATCTCCTCTATAGATAAAAGTCTCTCTATATTAAAGTATTTACCCATTAAAAAAAAAATTAGGTTGGAGCCAGACGTGGTGGCTTACACCTGTCATCCCAGCACTCAGGAGGCAGAGGCAGGAGGATTGCCGTTTGAGGCTAGTCTGGGGCTACATAGTGAGTTCAGGGCCAAGCTGAACTACAAAGTGAGACCCTGTCTCAAAAAACAAATAAATAAATGAAACAAAAATTAGGTTGTCTGCCTTTAATTTGTAGAAAATTTGAAAATATATTTTGGATGTAAGTTTTCAACTGTTGTATTCTAAATATTTTTTCACTTTAACTTCCATTTCACTAAGTGGTGTCTTAACATATTCCAACTTTAATGAAATCCAGTTTATCTACTTTAAGGTTAATACTTTTTATATCTTGTTTAAGAAATGTTCGCCTACCCTCAAAGTCACAAAGGTGTGGTGCATTTATTTTTAATGTTTTTTTTTTTTTTTTCTCACAAACAAAATTAACCCAAGAAATTAAGTGAATCAGACATTGGTCTATCAGCGATAAAAACAGGGAAATGAGAAGGCACATTTCTGGAGGAAGATGGTAACTTTTGTTCTGAATGATTCTGATGTGTAGTCATGAGAGGCAGCTTTCTCTTTCCCTCATTTCCACCCTCTGGTTGAAGCATCATTCTGAATGAAGGCTCTGAGAAACGAGGGTGTTTCCTTTTGATGCCATTAATAATCCGAATAAATGATGTGGTCACTGCTCTTTCATTATACACTGACTGCATCCTGAAAGTTCCTTCTGAATCTTCCACGCATTCCTCGGGGGCGGGGTGCCATCATCTCTATTTTGCAAATGAGGAAGCTGAGGTTCCAGGAGGCTGAGAAAATGATCAAGCTTTACAGTAAGTGGTAAGTGGTATCCTGCCGGCATCTCCGAGGCATCACCAGGAGTCTGTATGCGTCACTTTCGTCTGGTAGTTTCCTAAGACTACTGCAACCATCACCATACATGGATGGTTCTTATTCTCTCCTTGTTCCAGAAGCCAAAGTCTGAAACCAAGGCGTTGGCATGTTTGGTTCCTTCTGAGCGCTCTGAAGGGGATCTGTCCCATCCCTCTCCCAGCTTCCTCAGCAGCAGGTGGACACCCCCCTCCCGCAGATCTGTGCCTCCGTGTGCACGTGGCTATCGTCTTACAAGGACAATAGTCAAACTGGACTCGCGCCTGCCCCAGTCCAGTGCGACCTATTTTATTTTGTTTGAGGGGCTGAGGTACTGCTGTGTTGCCAGGCGCCTGAGTTCAGGGATCCTCTTACTTCAGCCTCCTAAGTGCCATAACTGGGATGACAGGCACTACCATCGTACCTGGAATTTTCATCTTTTTGTCTGCTTGTATGTGTGGTGCTGGGGACTGAATCAGGGCCTCAGTGAATGCAAGGCCATGCTCTACACGGAACCAAACTCTCCTTCCTCATTGTAACTAACTGTGAGTATATAACCTTCTTTCAAACAAGGTCACATTCTGAGCTACTGGGTTGGGGCTTCAGCACATCGTTTGTCTGAGACAGGGTCTCACTGTGTAGCCCACGCTGGCCTCTAGCTCACACTGATCCTCCTGCCTCAGCCTCTGGACTACTAGGATATCAGGCGTGCACCACCATGCCTGGCTCTCAACTTAGCTTTTTTTTTTTTTTAAAGAATATCTTAAACCACAACAGCATTTTAAATTAAGCTCCATCTGTACTCCAGCCTCCCATTGGTTATATATATATGGCTCATGCTTCTAGAAACTCACCTCCAAACTGACTGCAATTCAATGACCAGAGATTGCAACTGTTCCACTTCGCATTCAGTGCTAACGCACCAGCCCCACTTCCCTCCATCTCTTTCAAATAAATACTGCGCCCGTTCGCCCACTGCCAAAGCCCTGCCCTCTCCGATGATACCCTGCCTCCGTTTTTCTTTTTCTTCTCATTGTGGGACAGCCTCGTTATGTAGTTCAGGTTGGCCTCGAACCGGTAGCTATCCTGCTGCCTCTGCCTGCCGTGAGCGCGCGCGTGTGTGTGTGGTGTGTTAAAGGGCGAGAGAGAGAGAGAGAGAGAGTGAGAGAGTAAGTAAAGGCGGGAGTCCTGCTCTCTTCTTGCTCAACTCTCCGAATTGTTCCGCTGCATTTGAGGGCGGGTAATGGGGTGGGGGTCGTCCTGCACCCGCCTCTGCTCCCCACCGCTATCGGCTGCAGACCAGGTCCCCACAGGAGCCACTCAATTTACGTAGCAGATACAAACCCAAGAAGACTCCGCTAAAAAGTCCTTCTGAGCTACAGACCGAAGCTAGCCGAGGCTTTGGGCTCCAGGAGACTGGGCGCAGCGGCTATAAGGGGCAGATCCGGGAGAGAAGAGTTCCTAACCGGCAGAGGGAACCAAGGGCTCAGTTTGAGGTCCCGAATCACCCGCCGCTCGACCGGAACCTTTCTGCCGAGCCCGGGCCGGGCGCTAGGGGGCGAAGCACACAGGAACCGGAAGTTGGCGGAGGAAGACTGACAGCGGGAACGTGCTGATTGGAGTCGGAAGATGAGCTTCAAGTATCTGCTCAAGGGTGGAGGTAGAGGGCCTGGAATAGAGGGTTAATTTCTCATGCCTTTAATCCCTGATCCTGGAGTGTTTGCCTCCCCATGTCTCCTATCTAGGTCGCCCTCTTGGAGCTCTAGCTGAGCTGACAGGAGTTTTGGTCCCGGGGGCTCGGTCTGTTTCCCTGGTCGAGAGTCCACCTGCATTTTTCCTGGGCTAGGGGGCAGGAGGAAGATTCACATTCTACCGACGGCTTAGTTGCTTCTGACTAATTTTACTGGGGCTGTGATGGCAGAGTGACTTTCCACTGGTTTTGCAGTTATTCATTGTACATTGTTTGTTCTGCTTGCAAAAAGATAGTCATGGGGACTGATGAAGTAATGTAGAAGTAGAGCGCTTGCCTGGTGTGCTCGTGGGTCTAGATTCAATCTTCAGTACTGCAAAAATAAACTCAAACTGCCAGACGTAGTGGCGCACACCTGTAATCCCAGAATTTGGGAGGTTGAGGCAGGTGGATCCTGTGAGTTCTGAGCCAGCCTGAGGTACACAGTGAGTTGAAGGCCAACCTGAACTACACAGTAAGGCCCCGTCGGTCTAAAAACTAAATAAACAAAACAGAACAAGAAACAAGCATGGTTGAAATCCTGAGAAGTATACAGTAGGAAACAAAGCCTCCTGTAAATTTACTACTTAGCTAAAATATTTCTTATAGATGCATTAAATCTAATTTTTTGTAGTTCATCAGGTGAGAAACTAGTGAAAATGAAAGTGGTGATAAACTTTAAATAGCAATTATAGAATCATCCCTCTGCTGTTACATTACTGATAACATTAACCTTTTGAGATCATGTCCTTAAGGCCTCGTGCATACTAGATAAAGACTACACTGAGCCATAATCCCAGCTCTTAATTTCTTTTTCTTTTAAAGACAGAGTCTCGAAATACATTTTAGGTTGGCCTTGAACTATGTAGCCCAGGCTGACCTCAAACTCAGCAATCGTCTTGCGTCAGCCTCGTGGGTGCTGTCGTCACAGGCATGGACCACTATTCCCAGATAACTACAATTTCTTTTTTATTTGTTTTGGTTTTGTTTTTTGAGGCAGGGCCTTGCTTTGTAGTTCAGACTGACCTTGAACTCACTATGTTGCTCGAGCTAGCCTCAAATTCAGCAATCCTCCTATCTCTGCTTCCCTAGTGCTGGGATTACAGGCATGAGCTACCCTGACTGGCCATATAATTACAACTTCTTGATGAACACGAAGTACAATTTTTTCTAAGTAGTAAAATTTTAGATTTCCTAAGTAGTAAAATTTTGACTCAGAAGAGATCTCTTGTGATTTAAAAATAACAAAAAGCCTAGTTTTGGAAAAAAATGTACAGAGGCAACTATAATACAGTTCTAAAACTAACCTTTAAAGATAATTTCATGTGATCTAGCTTAAATTATAGGAAAATCTGTGGGACTTTGCAGAGGGTCTGGCAAGTGTTACAGTTAACACTGAAGGGGAGGAAGACATCCCGATTTACATACTGATCATTTTCCTTTCAGGAAGGTGGTGCTTTCCAGTTCTATCGAGGTCATCTCTACTCCAGGACCTACATAATTTCTTCTGTCGGAAAAAGTCCACTGAACCTGAGAGAATTACTACTAGTTTTGCTTCCTGCGGTGAAAATACAAAGGAGTCTGGAAATGTACTTGATAAGGTCTTCTCCTCAGAAGAGCGGGCTTCCATCCTACATGTGTTGAATACAGCATCTAATAAAGAACTTGAAGCTTTCAGATTGCTTCGTGGAAAAAAGTCCATTAATATTGTAGAGTACAGGGAAAAGTTTGGGCCGTTTCAGAATTTGGAGAGTTTGATGAATGTACCCTTGTTTCAGTATAAAACGATTGTTCAAGTTTGCAACTCAATTCTTTATCCAGAGACTGAGAAGAAAAAAAGAAAGTTGTCGGAAAACGTGCAGTTGAGAAAGTTCATCAAACCAGAAGTTGAAAGAAAGAGACTTAAGGTATTGTATTAGTATGAGTTACACTGCCTGATGTTTGGGAACTGTACAAGATCATTTTTCTGGGCGGGGGGCTGGGTGTTAACTAAGGCAAAGTTCTCTAGGTTTCGTTGCTGGATCTGTCTGTATTTGGATAAATGAATGACTTGTAAAGTAGGACAACTGGTAATAGGGTATAACTAGCATGTAATAGGGGACACAGTCAATTAGCAATTGAGAGAAGAGAAAACTACTACTATTAAGTTTACTGGAATGAGAAATAGATTAGGCTGGCTTGGAGAAGAGGGGATTATAGGAAAACAGATGATGTCAAGAAATAGGTGTATAGGCTGGCTGGGTATTTAGCTCATTGGTTGCACCTGCCTTGTAAAGGCAAGCTTCTGAGTTCCTTCCCTGGTAACCACATAGAACAAAGCCGGTCATGGTGATTCATACCCACCAGCAATCAGTACCACATACCACAATGCTGGGCGTGGTGACTCATGCCTTTAATCCCAGCACTTGGGAGGCAGATGCCGGAGGATTGTTCTGAGTTTGAGGCTGGTCTGGGCTACATAGTGAGTTTGGGGTCAGCCTGAACTACAAAGCAAGACCCTGTCTCAAAAAAAAAAAGTATGAATCATCCCTTAACTGACCCTGTACCTATAGCACATGCTAGCAGTGTATTTGCCAATATAACTAAGTAGACTATGTGGGAATAAGATGATGTACTTTATATACAGCACAGAGCTAAATGCATATAAAACAGTTCTAGACATTTAAACTCAATACAGTAAAGGACAACTCATTCCCCAGCTTTCCCAGTTTGCCCAGCTTCTTTATCTTATGTAATACAAAGCCATTTTCCTAGCTCCTCTTCTGACCTATATACAGTTTATCACTTCTACTCTTCTGTCTGATCTTTTTCTTCTCCGTCTTGTTTGGTTCTTAATAGTTTGTTACAGTAGTATGTAACACAGATCCCTGTTTTCCTCAGTCTATTACAATCCATCTCCTGCTGTCATTGACCTTTTTTTGAAATACAAATTTTACAGTATTCACTAAAATTACCTGCTTTAGGTAGTAGCACTATGCCTGCCTGGCAAGTGCAGGGTCCTGAGTTTGATTCCCTGTATCAGGGGAAAAAAAAGTGTTGAGTGTGGTGGTACACATCTGTAATCCCAGCACTTTGGAGGCTGAGGCAGGAAGACTTCTGTTAGTTCCAGGCCAGAGCTTGAACTACAAAAAGTAAGACCTGGCCTCAATAAAAAGACAGAAAAAAAACACTTTGGTGGCTCCCTGTGACTCAGAATAAAGTTAAGTAACTAAACTCTACACCTCCTCTCTGTTCTTTTTCCTGTCTCTAGTCTAGCGAACCCGCATAACTGCAGTCGGGGTGAATTCACTTCCTATTTGCCATTTTCTTTCTTTTCATCTTCCAGTAAACCTTCCTGTCCATTTTGCTGTACCTTGACTGTCGTGTGGTGACATTTCTTAAGTTTTTATGTTGTTTTCAGGATCTAGCATAGACTCTGGCAACACTAATAATTCTCAGCTCATAAACTAGTTTTGTATCTCATAAACTAGTTAGACGTTCTGAGCTTGTAGATTAGGTTGGTTTTTTTCTCTTTGAGACAGGATCTCACCGTATAGTTCAGGCTGACTCTGTACTCATGGCAATCCTCCTGCCTCAGCCTTCCGAGTGCTGGATCATAGGTGTGTACTACCACACCTGGTTTAGATTAGGTTTTTTATCTGTTAAAATCTTGAAATTTCTAACTAAACTATTTTCTTTCAGGAAGTTAATAGTGTGGTGTCCATCGTCTTTGGGACTCGAAGAATTGCGTGGGCTCACGTTGACCGAACACTGGCAGTGCTGGACTGGCAGCACTGCGACTGCTGGACCTTGAGGAACAAGACACACCCGCCATCCATTTACTTAGAAGAGGTAAGGCATCTGCTCCTCCAGAGTCCCGCCACCCGCCTGTACACTTCTCATGTGGTTTAACTGTCTAGGCCTAAAAAACTGTAATAAAACTAGGAAGGATAGATTTCCTCTGGTAGTTTACCCACTCGTATTATTTTTTATCTTTTTTAATTAGTTCAAGAAGGCAGATGTTGAGAAAATCCATGGCAGGTTTTTAAAACATTCCCACTTGCCTTGTTTAGGTCTTCAGAATCTTGTGAAACAGGCAGATGACAAATTATTGTCCTGATTTCGCATATGTAAACTGTTGTTCAGCCATGCATCTATGAGTATTTATTTACAGAAATGACTGACTTGATTTTTGGCTAGATATTTTTGTTGCTATGGAGATGTGGGTCTCAGCATCTTGAATAGCTGGGACCATAGGCATGTACCACCATGCCTGGCTCTTGGTTATCTGTTCTAGGCCTATGCTCTACCCTAGAATTTTAAAATTATTATTATTTATTATTTTTATTATTGACAGTACTGTGCACTGAACCCAGGGCCACTGAACTATGTCCTCTGACATTTTTTTCTAATTTTGAGATGGTGTCACTGAATCATTAAATTGCTCAAACTTGTCATCTTCCTGCCTCAGCCTCCCAGAGTACTAAGATTATAGACATGGGCTACCACACTTAGCTACCCTAAATAATTTTAAATAATTAATAAAACAATTTTAAATTGTCTAATCTTAAAGCTAATGTACAGTTTTAAGAATTACTAAGTTTTGGCAGGCCGGGGATATAGCTCAGTGGTTCCAGCGCCTGTCTTGGAAGTGCAAGGACCCAGGTGCGATCCCTGGTAATCACATACCATACTGGGCATGGAGACTCATGCCCAGCAGCAATCAGTACCACATACCACAGTGCCGGGCGTGGTGGGTCATGCCTGTAATCCCAGCACTCGGGAGGCAGAGGCAGGAGGATTGCTGTGATGTAAGTTTGAGGCTGAGGAGACCCTGTCTCAAAAAACCTAAAAAAAAAAAAAAGAATTACTAAGTTTTGGAGCCAGGCATGGTAGCACATGCTATGATGTTAACACTCAGGAGGCTGAGGCAGGAGGGCCACTACAAGTTCAAAGCTAGGTTAAGCTACAGCGACAACACAGCAAGACCCTGTCTCAAAAAAAATTTAAAAAGCTGGAAATGATGGCTGAGGTCTGTAATCCTAGCACTTGGGAAGCTGAGGCAGGAGGACTGCTGTGAGTTCAAGGCCAGCCTTAAGTATACAGTAAGACTGTCTCAAAAAAAAAAACAAGAAAAAATTTTTTATTTTATAATTTATTTAAAAACCAAAAGCAAATGAGCCAGTCAATAAAAAACCAAGAAGAAAAATTACTGTGGACATCTTGTTTTCTCAGCCTCTCCCTTCCCTGGTCATATAGAATCACTAATATTTACTCTATCAGAACATAGCATATAATAGAAACTGAAAAGGAATCTTAATATTTACCAGTTACCTACTAAGTGCTAAAGAGTTTGTACATTTTGCTTTTTGGATTCTTTTTACCCACTATTGAGTTTATTGCTAATTTTAGGTATATATTATGATCCTATTCAACATTGAAAATTTTTATCTGTACATGATGTATCTTCTCATTTTTTCCCATTCCTCTGTACTCCCTTCGATCCCCACCCCCTATATACATAAGCTTTTTTCCTTTTTTTTTTTTTAACCATGAAGTTTTAAGAAAAATAATCATTAAACTATTTAACTGATGAAGAATCTGGTACGGTGCTTAGGATGTAACAGCTTCTTTTTAGCTGAGTGTGTTTCTGATAACCATTCCCAGAACTTAGCTGCCCATAAAATGCTCGTTCACTTCTTTCAAAATTGTTAACAGAAATGAAACATACCCAGTTAAAATATTTTAAAATTAGCACAGCAAGAAGACCCAAACATAAAACTATAATTATTTTTGCTTATTGTGTTTTGTTCTGTTTTGTTTTTAAAGATTTCGTCAGTCATTTCAAAGATGCCAAAAGCAGATTTCTATATTCTGGAAAAGACAACACTTTCGCTTCAGAACACAAACCTGTTCCCCATTCTGTTACATTTGCTTATCACAGAAGCCATGCTGTATGCCTTACTAGATAAAACTTTTGCCCAGGACGGCCAGCATCAGGTACTGAGCATAAGTCGAAATGCAGTGGGGAAGCACTTTGAACTGATGATCGGTGAATCTCGGACTAGCGGGAAAGAGCTAGTCCAGCAGTTTGTCTCTGAGTCTGTGCTGAAGGAAGAGCCACGGGTGTTCTTCCCACGGGATAAAGTACTGTACTACAGACAGAGATTTCTGTCTGGCTCACACAGAATAGAAGAGTTATATGATTCATTATTACAAGCTGTTGCTTTCTATGAATTAGCAGTTTTTGACAGGGACTTAGAATCGAGTTAATATATCTCCTCTAATATTATAAACTCTAAATAAAACTGTAAAAATCTGCTGTCCTAAACACCCATGTTAAAGAAGAAAACACATTTTGAGTGTATTTAGATTTTTAAAGTTAGACCTTGCTGTAAAATAGTAGACACAGTAAGACCAAAACCGAATCAATAAATATTTTGTAAGATTTTGAGCCTTTTGTTTTGAAACGGTAAGGATGCTCATAACAAACCAAAAAGAGAGACAGTTACTTCCCTTTGAAAGCAAATATCATCAGTACTAAAGATCTG
>PVIR01045334.1:0-10767 GCA_004026965.1 Petromus typicus
GCATAAGCAAGATTCAATATGGGTATGATACAGTGAAAAATTGTTTTAACTTTATGCTTTCTGTAGAAATAATTCTAATCTTTTAATTTGTTCAAAAGAACTGTGGCTATTATTAAGATATTATTCCAGTTTCCTTAAAATATCACTTTATAGTAACTTAGAAATACATGTTATCAATTGTAGTTGACTAATCTGTCCAACCACAAAGTAAAATCTTGAGACAATTACAAGTCCTGTGGGGCCATTTGATACTCAGAATGCTTTATCAAGAATGTGGATAAATAAACAAGCAAGTAATTTGGGCAGTTGAATAAAAATGTTATAGATATGGCAAGTATATTAATTACACAAAAACATACTACATTTATAGCATAGCACTATGGCTTACTATCAGTGTGGCTACAGACCATGATAATACTCCTTGTGTGTAATTTGGAACTAACAATGACAGTAAAAAATTCAGTGAAGAGTGGCAAGCGATGTGATAGGTATTATATTCAAGTGCTGGAGAGAACAAAGAAGAGCTATGATATGACTGGATTTGCATCTTCAGAAATTCACCATTATTTATGCATTACTGAACTCCAACAGGCAAATATTTGACAGAAAAATAAAACACTTTTATATTACACTGGTGAAAAACGTTGACAGGGGAGTTAGAAAGAAGTTGGATAAGAGAAAGACTAGGAAGTAGTAATTAAACTAACCTAACTTGAAATAAAGGAGAAATCCAAGAGAAAATAAAATTTTGATATGGCTAGTATTCAGTATGGAGAAAGAAGGGGAGGTTCCTTTTGGAGATGCTGAGTGGAAGGAAATGTGTCCATCCTTTTAGATGGAACTGTTCAAGAAAATTTCCTGTGTATAGGCCTGGAAAGAAGCATATTTTTTGGCTAAGGGATAGAAATCTGAGCCATGTTGCAGTTTGAAGCAGCAATGTGATTTTTGACTACTTTGTATTTTAAGCCTAAATTCAACTATTCGTGTTTCCCATGAAGTAAGAGCCTAGACCTCAGAGCCAACATTTGGCTTCTAAACCCAATGCCACCATAAGGTAGCTGTGTGTGTGATGATTTTTGATTTTCAGTTTGAGTGAATGAGAAACACCTAGGAAATGAGCAGCACACAGCTGTGTGCTTGTTGGGAAGGGAAGGGTGTTTCCAGAGAGTAACATGTGGTACAGCCAGCTGCCCTAATGTGAGTGGCACTGTTTAGGAGGGTGAAGGCCTAGATGGGACCCAAAAAGAAGGAGGAGGAAGCCCATGAGAGTGTGCTTTCTTCCTCCCTCCCTCCCTTCCACTCTCTCTCTCTCTCTTTCTCTCTCTGTCTCTGTCTCTGTCTCTCTCTCTCTGTCTCTGTCTCTCTCTCTGCTTCTTGGCCTCCATTAGGTAAGCAGATGTTTCTACCACACACTTTTCCTTCTGTCATAGTCTGCCTCATCTTCAGCACAGAGTAGCAGCCAGCCTGCCATGGCACTGTGTGCTGAAACAAGCCTTTCCTAATTTAAGTTTTCTCCTCTCCCCAGGAACTTCCTCACAGTGATTGAAATGTAACAAACCGTGTGACCTAAAAACATTCTAGAACTCCCCAGTGACTCATTTTGTCATCTATTAAGTAGAGACAACTACTATAATAGCAAGTACACTAAATAGCTGTGAAGACTGAGTGACTGAATATACATTAAATCCTTAGTGTTTAAAGAATATATTTTAAAAACTATTATTACTGGATTGAGCAAGATGAAATTGCTGTATTGAGAGTAAAAACAGTCAATTATTAGCAATTTTTTTATGATCGCATTTCATATCCGTCAGTATCTGAGCCCAGTGGCACTTTCTTGTCTCCTGGATTCAGCTTCACCCATAGTGGATCTTTCTACCCACCCCACCTGTGCAAGCAGGTACACAAACTGTCTGGAACACAGGCTGACTTAATAATTACTGGAATACAGTTCCAAAGTTGTGTCTTTTAACGGTGAAAGTAAAATGATTTTATTTATTTTTACCATGAAATACCAACAAAACACCCTGATAATTATTCCTAAAAATATACTTTTTGCTTAGACACAATTATATGGTGAAGATAACAATGTACATTAACAGTTTTGCATGGAATTCAGATATCTTCTCCCTTTGAAGGGGGTGATTACCTACTAATCGCTATGGTTCAGTCAGCTAAATAATTAGAGAATCACAAATAGGGTCTTTATTCACCCACTTACCATCTGCTGCCTAAAAGCTATTTTCTAAGTAATTGAATTAAGACACAAAAACCAGGAATCCAGCAGAGAAACATCAAGCTCACTTTAAACAGAATATATTGCAGTATTATTATGTTTAAAGGCAAAAGCAAATTTATATATAATGGATATCTTATAAACCTGAATATTTTGGCATGGTCATTGCTGAGACTCTTTTGGATAATAAAATATTGAGGCTTAAGACTATATTCAAAGTGTAAGTAATATAAATTTTAAAATCTAAACTGGGTACATTATTGGAATCCTGTTGGAATCATCACATGAATGGGCCAGTTAGAATTCAAGGGCGTATGATTAACCACCATTTTTAAATTAACTGTTCAGTTACACAGACTTGATTTTTAAGGCAAATTACAGACTTTAATAACAAAAATTTAACACTTCTTCTTAAAACAAACTTGTGTTTGGGCCACTTTTCAGTCTCTTTTCCTTCTGTTCCACCAATTCTGAATGTGGCTTTGTATTCAAGGCAAAGCCCCAGCCACTGCATTTGCATGTAGGATGAAGAGAAGGAACAGTGAGGAAGAAGAGTTTCCCTTTCCCTGCTTAAGGAGACTTTCCTGAAATATCACACAAAGAGTTGCTGGTACCTCATTAACAATTCAGTTCATAGCACATAACTGATAACAAACTCAGTGGGCATGGGTCTTTTTCTTGTTTTGCACCCCACGATTTCCCTGGTATCTCTCACATCATAGCTCAGCATCATCCTCTTGATTCACCCCATTTTGAGACACAATAAACTCAGTCTAGAGAGATGACTGAGCTGTTAAAGTTCAATATGGCTACTTTTGGGAATCAAGTTCATATGTGCTTGTTTCTAGAAATCATAAAATAAATAATTCAAGGCATAGGATTTAGCCTCCTTCCCAGCCACAAATCTGCCATCTCCCCCAAGGCCACACAATGCAGCCCTAATTTCATACTGATTCTAACACATGCTACACTGAATAAACCTGAAGGCAAGATTAGCTGAGTACCATTTCACGGAAGTTAAAACTAGAAAAGTTTTGTGAAAAAAAATCCAGAGATTTTAAAGTGGTGTAGCTTAGAGTATAAAAAGCTGGAGACTGTTCCAAGAAATAGTGTGTACAGGAAAGTGCTTTATAAGAACATTCACAAAGAAGTAGAATGAACTTGCAAATGTGAAGTTGCCTGCAGGGCTCCAGAAGCAGAGAACATGCAGGCTGAAGGTTGAATCAGTGTTTTGCCTTGCAGCACAAACACTGATTTCCGTTGGATGAAAGCTCAGTAGGAAGGAGAAGGCAACAAATGTCAAGAGAAGCATAGCAAAGCAGTTTGAATACTGACCAGCTCCTTCAGATTGCAGGCACGCAGGTGCCCCACTCAGTGCCTTTCCGGTTCCTGCCAGAGGCTGTGAGATGTTCTGGAAGCCTTTCTCTACAATCTACAAGGAAAAACAAAACTCACAAAATTCAAGTCCCTCCTACAAGGAGGAGGAGCCACAACATGCATTTTTGTTCTCCTAAATCCTGGCTCCAAGCCAGGAAGCCAGTAGGTACTCAGAAAATAACTAACTAAATAAATATACATAACACAAAGTCTCCTTCCATCCTCCAAATTTACAGGCTATTTATTGTTCCATAGAAACGTGGGTGAACCAGAGGCTACACCAATTATTTCGCTAAGAATTATTCTTAACTTTTTAATCTCTTTGACACTAAGAGGCAATGTCTGGTATCTATTAAATCTTGTCAAATCTTTCTTTTCCTATTGGGATACCCATAAACTATAGCTGACTTCAGATAATTGTTCCCCAAATTGATTGTAAAATGGTGCTATGTGGTGTTCTGATCTCAGATCTTTTTTTTTTTCTCATTCATCTGTCATAGTGATAGGAATTTTTAATAAAAATTTTCAGTGAAACACAATATCTATGGAAAAACTCTGCCATAGATTGCTGCTTTCTGGCACATTTTCACTCTTTCAGCAGGATATGGTATTTGGTGAAACATGCTCTTGGACACGCTATCCCTGATGCTTCATCTTGTCTTCAAAGCCCAAAACTAGGTCCTGATCTGGAGCTTTCTAATCCTCCAGCTTGCTCTTGCTGTCTCTGTCTCTGTCTCTGTCTCTGTTTCTCTCTCTCTCTCTCTCTCTCTCTCTCTCTCTCTGTCTGTCTCTGTCTTTTGCACAAGAGATCAAACTCAGGACCTTGTGTTTGTCTTCAATTTTTTCTTGTTCTCACAACTACTTGCTATACACTTCTATTATAGCTGTGATCACATTATAAATGGATTAATTATTAATAGTTAACCATAGTGGTAAGATTAGGAAAATTGAAGATTGTTAGGAGTTGCCTATTTTCTCATTAATTGAATACAGAATGAATGTGAGTACTGGTTTGATCAACAGTTTATGACAGAGCATATTTTGTGCTACTCTGGGCTTAGCATTATAGTGAATAGCAACTTTTACTTTGGTTTCTTAGAGCCCTAAAACACTCTACTACATTTGACTATTGTGAGAGCACTGAGCTTTGAGGGGGTCTGAAGTGGCACACAGTGGGAAAGGGAAGAGCGAAAGGTGGAGATCAGTGACCTAGCCTTCTTCAGTCATTTGCGTCACCCTCCCTGAAGTCTCAGACATAACAAACCACTCTCACTTTGTCCTATATGAATGCTGGCTCAGAATCAGAAGCATAAAAGATAGTTGTCATTTTATGGCACTAAACTTTTGGGTTGTTATGAGGGAATAATCAGAAGAGCCTTTGATATCATGGGCATTTTCTCAGCTCTCCTCTTTGTTCATTGCCTGCTATCACCTTCCTATTACCTAAACATTGAGGACTCTCATACTTCCAAACATTGTCTATATGTACTCAGTCCATGGGGGTACATTTCCCTTCAAGTTAAGGCTTTAAATTCTATTCAGAGTGGTTGGAGATGGGGCTCACTAGTGGAGGATTTACCTAGCACGTGCGAAGGACTGAGTTTTAATCACCACAACAAAAAGAAATGCATACACGTATACCAAATACAAAACAGTCTGATACATGTTTCCCCAATTTTACTTACAATTCTCTCACCAAATTCAGACTCATATAGCCAAAGGCTCTGAGCCCCCTTCATCTTAAAAAGCATCTCAAGCTTAAAGCATTGAAACTGAGTCTTTGATCTCCTTCACTAAAGCCTCACGTCTCATTTCCCCATCACAGTACAGGGCACCCAGAATCAACAAGTTGCTAAAAAGAGATGTATCATGGGCATTAACTTTGATTCCTGCTTTTTTTTCCACCTGACTTTCAGCAAGCATCAACTCTACCTTCGAAAATATTTCTAGCTGAATGGTCTTATAAAGTATAAGTCGGATGATATCAAACTATGCGTTTAGCCTGTGAATGACCTTTCATCATGCCTGACTCCTTCTGACTTAAGCCTCGTGGACTTTCCACTTCTCTTTAGACAGACACTCTGCTCTGGTGATACTGGTTTTCTCTGTGGAGTCTGGCTTCTTAACCACATCTCTGTCTCCCAGAAGAAACTCTTCTGCTGTTTTTCATCAGTTATTCAGGAAAGTCATTCAGATTTCAGTGAAAATGTCATTAGCTCAGTGAGGGCCTACCTGTTGGCCACATCTCTAACAAGATTTCCCCTAGAGTACTGTCTCCCTTAAGTTAGTTTGCTTTTTTTACGTTTTTTGCCATACGAAATTACATGTTAACAATGTGTTTATTTCATTGGTTGTTTATTGCCAGTTTCCTTAGGACTTAAACATTTCAAGGTAGATTTTATCTTATTAATGATGGCATTTCTAGTCCCAAACAGTGCCTGAGGAAAATCTGTACTAGTTGATACCTAAAACCATTCAGTTTATTCATCTTTCAATTCCTCCACCCATAGCTATGAATACTTCTTGGTGTAAATCAGACAGTTAAATAGTATGTGTGAATATGTTGTAATCAGGTCTGGAAATCCTAACAAGGTTTGATTATGCCTTCTTTTGATTACAGTTTTGATCGGGCAGTTTTTGAAAACAAATTTCCATGATTTCTGGATACCAGTGTTTCTGAGTTCTATTTTCCCATAATGCCCAGCAGCAGTCCTGAATGTTCAGTGTTCCTTTTGCTGATGGGGTCTCTTCAGTAACATGTAGTTTGTTTTGCAAAGTGTGCAGACAGTGACATTGGACTATCTTGGTCTTGACTTTGGCCAAATTATTTGGTGGGATACACGAACTAGGATTGGCAGTCTTTGAAATAAACCCATTTTTACATTTTAGATGCAAGTTTTAGTGGTACTAGAGCATGGAAAAAAAGCATATGTTCTTTTAAGCCAAGATACATTTTCAGGATATAACTTGATTAATGATACAATGCAAAAAGAAAACATGTACTTTAAAAAAATATCAAAGATTAAAGTTTCACAAATGGTTCTAAGACCTTTCTGTACCTTTGTCCCAAATGTCTATTTTTAAATTGACTCCTAGACAGAGAAATCCTCATTGTAGGAATTTTTTAATATTCAGTGGACCTTAAGAAACTCATGACAGCCCTGTGCTATCAAAAACACATCAGCATGTCTGGATCATTACTCTCCCCTGATAAAATGGTCCATCTTAACCAACACTACATCCTCTTTTGTATTTCAATTTGACTATAATATTAAACACTCCAGAAATGACAGTACTAATTTTTCACATACCTCTTTAATGTGCTCCTTCTATTTTGCCAAATAAATTATTCACCATATTTTGCACATGGTTCATTAATCTTCTATTGTGTGGCTTTATTTTTTCCTGTGAAAGGAAAAATTCAGTGTGCTTTATTTATAAATGGTTCTCTTTTTTAAAAGTGTTCATTGTACCCTTTCTGTGAGGTGTGTAATTGGATTCTTCAGTTATGTATCTCAAAATATGTACCACCAACTGAGTTGGAAAAAATGTAGCATTACTAAGCCTAAATGTAACCCTTCTATGCATTCTAATAAAATATTATACTGAGAAGATGTATTATCTTAGTTTGCCAGAAAGCCACTTTAGTTTTTCAGACAACAAATTGCTCATGGTACATTTTCTACCCTAACATATTTTAGAACTGAATAAAAATAAAAGGCAAATTTTGATTGCTATCATTAACAATTTCCTTCTTTTTATAGCACATTTTAGCTCTTCTTAATGTGGGTGATTTACACAAAGAAAGTACATTTTATCTTAATGTCTGTGTAGCTTACCTATCACGTTTCTACATTTAAGAAAATGAACAGGTGCCAAGCCTGAACCCTCACATTTTAGATCCATGCATTATGGTGCACTGCAATGTGTAGTTCTTTAAGGCAGTATTGCAAAGTGCTAAGAGCAAATGCCTTTTTCTGGCACTTAGCTCTGCCACTGACCAGGCTTGGGCAGGTGACACATCCCTCCCTTGTCCCAGTTTCCTTACCAGTAATGTGAAGGTGACAGTGGCACTAATCCTATGGGGATGTGTTGAGTTTCACTTGAGAGCTATTTACCAAATAGACTATATACTAGGTAAGAAATAACTCATTTTGCTTCTAATATTCCATTTCATATATAAAATACAATATGATTGTATTCTATGCATATGCACTTAAACAAAGTCATCAGAGACATAACTGGTCAAGTAAGGTGAGGTCTGGCTACTGCAGAAGTGAGGCTGAAATGAAACACTGTATGGAAGGTGTAAGGTGATATACCAAACTGTTTGTCTCAACTGCCCCTGCTAACTTCTGGTTTCATCATCTCTTTTGCCTCCAAACTGGCTCTTCTCCCTCCTCCCCTTTCAATCTACTCTTAATATCATAACCAAGGAATCACATCTCATCTCAAAATATTGCAATAGGACACATTAAATTCAGAGCAAAAACTGATGTCCACACACTGATAAATGGCTTACACAATCCACAGGGTCAGCCTTGTCATCTCTACTTTCTGATTTCTTATATTCCTCACATGATTCCAGCTACACTGAGCTTGCCGTACCTCCACCTTCCTAGCCTTTTTCTTAACTTAGTGCATTTGCCCTAACTACTGCTTTTCTCTGAGACTCTCTTTCAATAGGTAGTCACATGACTATGCTGGGGATTTTTCTCAGTGGTTTGGGTGCCTGCAACTCAAGTTCAAGGTCTGGAGTTCAATAACTAGTACATATATATATGTATATATCCATATACACACACATATATATACACACACACTGGCCCCTGTGCTGCTACAATGGCATTGCCTGAGGTTCTAGTGGGCCCGCCTGCTCACCAATACAGAGTCTCTGGACTCACTTGTGCAGTCGGCCTGGAGGCCAGTAGGATGTAGGCCCTGTGCAGCTGCAATGGTACTGGCTGATGTTCCAACAGGCCCATCTACTCACCAGTATATATATGTATATATATATGTGTGTATGTGTGTGTGTGTGTGTGTGTGTGTGTGTGTGTGTGTGTGTGTGTGTTATAAAATATATGCGTATAGATTGAATCCAGGGTTGGAGCTTGCTGGCCTCCAGGCCAACGCCGGTAGAGTGCCCAGGGACTGAGTTTAGCAGCGGGCAGCTTTGGAAACAGCATCTGGGCCATTGAATCCACACTGTGGTTGGAGCTTGCTGGCCTCCAGGCCCACGCCAGAAGAGTGCCCAGGGACTGAATTTAGCAGTGGGTGGCTTTGGAGGCAGCATCTGCGCCATTGAATCCACACCGGAGTGGGAGCTTGCTAGTCTACAGGCCCACACCAGAAGAGTGCCCAGGGACTGAGTTTAGAAGGCCACAGTCTGACTTTCTCCATGTCAACTGCAGAAGCACATCCAGTGACTTTGTACTGGTGAGTAGATGGGCCTGTTGTAACATCAGCCAGTACCATTGCAGCTGCACAGGGCCTACATTCTACTGGCCTCCAGGCCGACTGCACAAGTGAGCCCAGAGACTATATTGGTGAGCAGGCGGGCCCATTGGAACCTCAGGCAGTGCCATTGTAGCAGCACAGGAGCCAGAGCCTTTATGCCTCTAAAGCAGACGGGAGAAGGTGTTCTGACTGTATTGTTTGAGTGCCTCATATGGTGTGCCAGAAGTAGGAGTTCTTCTTTAGGTCCCAATACAGACTGTAAAGAACAACCTGGGATGAAATCTCAATGTTTTCATCTGCATCTCTCAAATGACTAATGATGTTGAGCATTTCTTCATATGCTTCTTAGCTGCTCTTACTTCTTCCTCTGAAAAATATCTGTTCATTTCAGATGCCCATTTTTGAATTGGGTCATTAAATTTGGGTAGACTCGTATAACCCCTATGGAGATCAGTTTGGAGATTACTCAGAAAGCTAGGATTGGAGGTCCCATTTGACCTTGCCATTGTCTTGCTCGGTATATACACACAAGAATTAAAAGACTCATATCACAGTGACATATGTGCATCCATGTTTATAGCAGCTCAGTTTGTGACTGCTACATCTTGGAAACAACCCAAATGTCCATCAACTGGAGACTGGATAAAAAAGCTGTGGCTCTTCTATAGAATGGAGTATTATTCTGCCATAAAAAATGATAAGTTTGAATCATTTATACTTAAATGGACATCCCTTGAGTATATCTTCATAAATGAAATAAATAGGTCACAGATGAGTACATATCTCATCTTTTCTCTGGTATGAGAAAATAAAAATTTAAATGAGTACTAGAATTGTATATTGTGAATTAGAAAATGCTCAAAGTAAAATAGGGTTAAGGGGGAAAAATAATGACAATATAACAGAAAAGTAAGGAAACAAATTTTATGTATATGGGGGGGTGGTAGGGAGGGTAGGGCTATGGGAAAAAATGAGAATTAAGTTGTGTCTTATACGGGTATAAATCCCCATTATGGAGTGCTATCATGATGAGTATATGTAATGCACAAATAAAGATTCAAATAAAAATATATATACATATATGTATATATATAATATGCATTATGTGCATTATAAATTATAATATAATATGTATTATAATATATGTATAAGTTTATATATTCTATATATTCATATGGTTATTTTCCCTACCATATGCAAGCTTTTGAAGAATTACTAATTTCTTTCTGAGATCAACTCTAAACACTCTACTTGCTATTGCAACATACCCCCATCTGTACCTAATATTAATCTGCTTCATTTTTTTTCTTTTTCCATAGCACTTATTATTTTTGAATATAATAAATAATTTATATGATTGTTTATTGTTTTTGTCTCCCTTAATCAGAATGTAAGCTTCTCAAGAGTAGGGATTTGTCTATTTTTGTTGTTGTTGTGGGTTTTTGTTTATGTTTTTTTTTTTTTTGAGACAAGAATTTGCTGTATAGTTCAGGCTGTCCCTGAACTCACTATGAAGCCTAGGCTAGCATCAAACTCATGTTGATCCTACCATCTGTGCCTCTCCAGTGCTGGAATTAGAGGCATTAGTCATCATGCCCAGATGTTATGTTTTATACTAGAAACCAAAAAATTATCTGACACTTAGAAGATATTTTAAACTAATGTTAAATAAAATAGACTAGGTCAGAAAGTTTAAA
>PVIR01045335.1:0-10792 GCA_004026965.1 Petromus typicus
CTAATCACTGTGGTCCATCCCTACCAACAAGAAAAAGTAAAACATGATTAAGAGTGATAGAGAGATCTCTAAAGAAGAGTAGCAGAGTGGGGAGCAGTCACTACCCTAGACCTAAGGAAGCACACCGGAGGAGGCGCACACTTGGAAGACGCCCCCATCTGGATGCTGAGGTGCATACCTCAGAGGAACGTGGTTGTGGATTATGCAGAGCTCAATCCAGACCTGGACTAGCAGGCGATGATAGTGTTATAGTATGATAGTGTTCCTCTAGCGCCCTCTACCCACAAACCCTAACACTACGCCAGCAGGTGGAGGAGACGCGTCCAGCTTGCGGGATCACAGGCCAAGGCAAACATGGTGGAATTGGAGCTAAGAGGCAACACATTGATTACAGATACATAATGGTGGATGATGGGAATGTAGATGGTGCTCATGTTATTCTATCCAGCTTAAAGATCTCAAAATAAAAATGTCAAATGATGTAGAGGGCAGTGGCACACACCCGTGGTCCCTGCCAGTTGGGTGGCAAAGGTAGGCGGGGCTCTAAATTCAAAGCCAGCCTGGGTGACTTAGCAAGACTCTGTATCAAAATGAAGTGAAAAGGGCTGGAAATGTAGCTCAATGGTGAAGCGCGCGTGCACACAAACACACACACACACACACACACACACACACACACACACAGAGTTCGGTCAAAACTAATACAACAAAATATATATGGATGTTTATGAGATGCTCTAGAACAAAAAAGCAGAAAATATATAAGGGTGATTTGCCCCGTGACAGATTCATCTTTCGTGATGCTTTTTCTTCTATTCTCCACTTATCAAAGCCTCTCTGTAGATGCACGTGTTTGCAGACGCCTGACGCCCCTCCCCCACACACAATAGGAAGAAGCCCATAACAGTGTTTGCTTCCAAGGAGGGGAACTGGGTGGCCAGGAGACAGGTGGGAGAGTTGAGTACAGGCCCTGCTGAACCTTTGAATTGTGAACATACCTTGTTTTAGTCATTTAAAACAATAACAAGTCAAGTTAATCAGACTAAAAACTAAAACCAAACATATGATCCTTAAGAAACTGCCATTCTGCCAGGGATTTAGCTCAGTGGTCCTGGCGCCTGTCTTGCAAGCACAAGGACCCAGGTTCGATCCCCGGTAACCACATAACAATACTGGGTGTGGAGACTCACCCCAGCAGCAACCAGTACCACATACCACAGTGCCGGGCGTGGTGGCTCACGCCTGTCATCCCAGCACTCGGGAGGCAGAGGCAGGAGGATTGTGATCTGAGTTTGAGGCTGAGCTCAGGGCTAGCCTGAACTACAAAGCGAGACCCTGTCTCAAAAAAAAAAGAAAGAAAGAAACTGCCATTCTGGGCTGGGGATTTAGCTCAGTGGTTCCGGCACCTGCCTGGCAAGTGCAAGGTCCCAAGTTTGATCACATATCATATGTACCACATATCACAATGCCAGGTGTTATGGCTCACGCTTGTAATCCCAGGACTTGGGAGGCAGAGGGAGGAGGATTGCTGTGAGTTCAAGGCTAACTTGGGCTACATATTGAGTTCGGGGCCATCATGAACCACAAAGCAAGACTCTGTCTCAAAAGAACCAAAAAAGAAAAGATCACCATGTCTTTCTTCAGAAAATTAAAAATTAAATCACCACATGATCCAGCAATTCCATTTCTCAGAATAAACTCAAAGGAATGGAAAACAGGATCTTGAAGTGATATTTATCTTATCACATTCATAGTATTCACAATGGCTGAAACATAGAAGCAATCCAAGTACCCATGAATACACAGATGAACAAACAGAATATGGTATATCTATGCAATGGAATACCATTTGGCTTTAAAAAGGGAAGAAATTCTGATACATGCTACAATATGGATGAACCTTGAGGATGGTGCTAAGTGAAATCAACCCATCACAAAAGGACAATTGCCCGATGATTCCATTGATATGGGAGATAGAACACAATAGCCAAATTGAGAGACATAAAAGTATGCGTTGTTTCTGAATGAGTATCTAGTTTAACTTTTTACAGGGTGAAAAGAGTTTGATGAGTGGGTGCTGAATTGTCATCAGGCAATATGAGTACCAGTGACCTATACATTTAAAATGGTTACGAGAAGCTTTTCTGTTAGTTTTTTGACTACCACAACAAAATCTCTGAGGAAGAGACACTGCTGTCCGCTGGTCTCCTTAGATCTGTCCTTCTCTGTCCCATGAGGCCCCTGCGGACGTTCAGCTCATGTCCCCATATGTTCTTCTCTTGGCATAACCAGGGGCTGGAGTCTTGGGCACGAGGGTTTTGTTTTATTCCCTGCCTCAAGTGCACCCCTGCCCTTAAGAGGAGACTGTGTCCACCTGTCTCTGAGTGTGTGTTTGGACTGCCCATTCCCATCTCCCTGGGACTGTGCCACACTGAAGACTCATTGTCATTCTTATTATCTTATTAAAAGGGACAGGTGGTTCCTGAGAGCTGGATTTACCACTGGTTGTTGGAGTCACCCTGCTGTCCCTCCAGGGCTAAAATGTTCCCACCTGGGTCAACCCCAGGTCCCTCGTATCACCTTTGTCTCGCTGCCCAGACTCCTCAGAGTTGTAACTGTCCATTTGGGGTCCCTGTGTCCTCACAAAGCAAGAGTCCTTGGCTGTGTGGGGCAGGCCAGTAAGATCAAGGCTCCTGGCAGGCAGCACGCATTTGCTGAGGACAGGGTCCTTTCCAGGTCTTCTTCCTCGGGCCCCTGGAGAGCCTCTTCTTGGATATGTGCTTTGCTGCTTCAACCCCTCCGGCAACCTCATTTCCCTGAGCAGAAGTCTTTCCATATGAAAAATGGACCCACAGACACTCACAGGCCTCTCCTGGACGCAAAAGCAAGCTCACTGTGCCCAGGGCCTCGGTGGGGAGGGCTCGCCAAAGAGCTGCCAGATGTCACCCTGTCATGCTCCCCTGTGCTCCCTCGTCACCTGCTGCGTCCATCACTCCACGGGACTGGATCTGCTGTCTTCTTCCTTCCACAGCTTTCTCTACATTCATTTTCCCTAAGAGCCGGGGCCCATCCAGAGGGTAAAGGAGAATCAAAACAGGTGGTGCGTAATCGGGGGCTTAACATGACTCAACTGTCCCCTGCCACATCCCCTTTCCCAGGCCATAGAGGCCTCTTCCAATTTGACAGGATTAACTTGCTTATTGGACTCCCAGAGAAAGCCGAGTGCCTTCTTCTCCCCCTCTCTCCCTCTCTTCCTCTCTCCCTTGTTCCTTCTCTGTCTGTCTCTCTTTCAGCTCAGGACTGAATAACCGAGTTTCTCCCAGGACAGTGGGAAGGACAGACCGTAGCAGGCAAAGCCCCAGTCTCGCTTCATTTCTCCTTTGGCCCCTGACCACCCCAGGCCTGCCGCCTTGCCAGGAAGCCTGGCACCCCAGGGTGTCCCTGGGGGGGGGGGTGGCCCGTCTCTCTTTACAAAGAGGCAGGATTGAGCTAATAAGAACCAGCTGTGTTGCTGGTGGGTTGACTCCAGCCCTCCCCTGCCCTTGCTCTGATAGCTGTGAGAAACTGATGACAACCTGTTTGACCTCTGACCTTCGAACTTGACCCGCTGCTAATACCTCCAGCTGCTGATTGCTGGCCCGGCCCTTTGTCTCGGGCTGTTTGGGAGCCAGGACAGACAAATGATTTCTATTTGTCCTCTGGTGCCACGGATGGAGCTGATCGATAGGAGCCGTGAATGATGTCAAGGATTTGTCAGCACGGCTTATGAATGACAAAAACACTCCTCGACCCCCGCACACCTATTTCCCCCACCGAGGAGAAACACCTTTTGGGGGGAAAAGACTGAAAGCCAGAGAAGGAGTATTGATTTTTTTTCCCGCTTTCTTAAATAGCAGCTCGAGCCACAAAAGAGAGAAAGACAACACTTTTCTGTGCTAAAATGCAGCAAAAAGCCTCCGAGAACGAGACCGATGATTAGATCAGCTATTGCATTTAAGGACCACAGCACGGCTCAGTTCTGCCCACTGGACCAATTTCTCTCCCGTTTCTCAGTGTTTCAGGCAGAGAGTGGCTCTGGGGAAGGCGTTTTGCTCCCTCTTGCTTCTGCCCCTGCCTCGGCTCAGGAACCATGTCTGTCTCTTTCCCCTCGGCTCCTCATTTCCTCCTGGTTGGGCCGGGCTGGGACCCTGGTACATGTGCCAGAGCCACTTGCCAGCCTCTGACTAGCCAGAGGCAACACACACCCTTGGGTTCCTATGTGGAAAGAGAAGGGGGGTGGGGCAGGGGCAGCAGTGGGGGGGAGCATTGGGGGAGACCCTCCCAGTCTCCATGGTGGGCAGGGGCAGTGTCAAGGGAGCAGTCTATCCCTCCGGGGCGCTGACAGTGGGACCCCAGGGTGACTGAGATCCGCCTGTTCATCCCTGGGAAAGTGGCCCTCTAACCCAGACAAAATGCGCCAGAGCAGAGAGGAGGTGAGCCCTGCTCAGGGGGTGGGCGGGGGGGGGGGGTTGTCAGGTCAGCAGTAGAGTGGGCCACTGCATTCCAGGATGAATCCAAAGACCCCACAGAATCTCAAGGGTAGGACTTAATGGATGACAGAGATGCCCTAGGGGATCCCGAGTGAGCAGCTGCTGTGTCAGGGATGCAGAGACTCAGTTTTCCCACCTGTGAAATGGGCGTTGGGTTGTTGAGCATCCTCGATCGGATACAAAGTGTGGACAGTATCTTGTAGTACGTGATGGCAGCAGTTCTGGTTCGTATTATTATTTTTAGCTGTGATTATCTGAAGACTTGCTCCCAGCCTGGAGATTCCTTACTAGGTTCACTGAATGAAGATGAGTGGAGACATTTCTTGCAAGATGAAGCAGAGAGGATGGAACTTTAGCAGGATGGCCTGGGTCAGACATGGCTCTGGAGAACACGAAAATGACTTTTCTCTTGAGCGCAGGCCCTAGATGTAAACAGCAGGAAATGCCTGCTGCTGCTGTGTGGCTTGGAGACAGCGTCTATAACACAGGCCGTCATTATTAAGGACTATTACTAATTATTGCAGCAGTAGCTACATGCAGGACTTGGCCTCAGGTCTGTCTCACTTTTTGCCTAGCTCTCTGTCAGACATAACTCCCACTCAGGTCTTCTTGTGACATTCCTTCAACTACAGCCCTGCAGGGTCCCCAAGCCAAACACCCGAAGCTGGCATTCAAGGCCCTCCCAGCTTAGTCTCTCACCTGCCATCTTAGTCTCCCCTTAAATTCCCAGATCAGCCTTCTTGTCCTGAAGTGCTGTTTCCCGAATACCAACATGGCCCCATGACTGGGTTTTTGCTTGGGCTGTTTCTTCAGCTGGAAACACTCTTCACCTCCATTGCATAAGAATGCTCCACCTTCATTTCCCAGCATCCTGTGCTTCCGTTCAAGCACTTCTGGGCCCATCAGAATGCGGCTGTCCACGGCCTCCCAGACCCTGCCTCGATCAGGGCTCTGTGGCCTCGGTCCAGCCTGATCCAGGATCCTTCACGTGCCTCCGGGGTATTGGGTGAAGCAGCTGAAAGTACTTGAATCTTAGAAAAAATATGGGAGCAAGTGAGGGGTGGTGGCCCTGGAATGGGAGCTGCACCTTGATAGTAATAATAATAAATAACAAAATGATAATAATAACAGAATACCAGTAACAATAGAAGAATTCTAGCTTCCAGATGCATCAGAATGTAAGTTTATTAAAAGCATGCGTGTTGTCATTGACGACTCACACACATCTGCTTAATTTAACATTTTAAAAACACTGAAAATACTGCCTGCTCACTGTAGAAAAAGTAAGCAAGGTAGAAAAGTATTAAGAAAAGGGAATACAGCTCTTGTGAAATCCTCTCGGATTGATCAGGACTAATTCCTCTCCACTGGATGCAGTAGAACAGAAGGGACCCAGCACACTCTGGCTTAAGTGTGGGGGTGACCAGCTTTGGGTCAGAGGAGGCAGCGTGGGTTAGCTGCAAGGGCAGGGGCTCCGCTGAGGCTCCAGACTGATCCCCCACCCCAGTTCCTCTTCTCGGCTCCCAGGGATTCGTGTACAGGTAGCTCTGGTCATTCTCAGTGCGCATCTGTCAGCTCGAGCCCAGCGAGTAGGAGGACTGTCTGCAGAAGGGCGCCCACCACCTGCTGCTCACCCCACACGCTGTCCTGCACTGTGAGCTGATCACTTCCCAAGCAGGACGTCAGTCCTCGTTCCCCTCCCCTCTGAAGCAGCTGGCGAGGGACTCATTTCTAGTGAAGAGAATGTGGCCTGGCTGCTTTCACCTGGGGCTCTTGCCAAGTCCTCCCAATTCTCCCCTGTCAAAGGCACAGCGGCGGGCAGTGCAGGATGCTGCCCTGGACCCTGGTCGCCGCCCCAGCGGTCCCTCTCACCCACAGCTTCCCGGCTTGGGCCCTGCACCGGGGAGGCAGTGAGAGCTGCTCTAGTTGTGCCCTCTCCAAGTCCCAACAACAGAACGTGTTTAGAGAACGGATATCAGATATCGTTTCCTGCCAGATGAGCTTCAGAGAGACTTGTCAGGCAGCACAGAGCTCTCGGGAGCCCAGGACAGCCGCAGCCAGCCATCCTGACCCCAGCGGGGTCCCCTCCACTGCAGCCAGAAAGGGGAGTAGCTGGTCACTCTTGGCCACTGGTATCCAAACACGGCACAAACCGCAGGACCTGTTTGAGCCACGCAGAGTTTTTAGTGACGACTCACAGACTCCTTGGTTTAGGAGCACATGTTGGAATAGTAGTCCACACGAATGGAGGAATTCTACATCATCTCTTCTGGTCTTTTCTTATTTTGTTGACCATGGGGTTCTTTTGAGACCCTCGGATACAGATGTCATTTTTAATGGCTGCGTGAGATTCTGTTATGCCGGTGAAGCAAAATCAGCCACTTTCCTATTGATGAATCACTAATCATTTCCCTCTTTCTTTTCCCGCTGTTTTGCTATGACAAATAATGCTGAGACAAACGCTATTACCTATACACCTGGGGGCACATCTTCTTTCCTTTAGGATAAGATCCAACAGGTTGAGTTATAGATCCTAAGGTCACGCATCGTGTTAAAGCTCGGGAAGCTCTCTCAGCTGCCTCCCCAAAACATCTCCTCACGCTCCTGTTACCCCACAGGAATGGCAAGAGGCAGCCATTTCTCCACACCCACGTCAGATTAGTTCCCAACTGGAGAGGACAAAAAAAATGATTAGTCTTTGTTGCTTTAATTTGAATTTCTTTGATTATGAGTGAGGTCAGGCACCTTCTCATATCCATATTGGCTATCGCTATTTCTTCCCTCACGAAATTGCCTGTTCACATTCTTTGACCAATTTTTTATATTGCAGTGCTCATGTATTTAGTCATTGATTTATATAACCTTTCTGTATACTAGAGTGTTAACCTTGTGTTGACTGTACATCTCACAGATATTTGTTGCCCGTCCTTTAGGTTTGCACGGGGGTAGGGAAGGAGCTCTTAACCTACACAGCCAAAGCCCCCCGTCAGGTGCCGAGTCAGCCCAAGAAGGCCCCGAGCCAGGCCAGAGAGCTGAGGGGATTCGCTCTTCTCAGAGGGGTGTCGGCTATGCGGGGAAGCCGGATGAGGGACACGAGGCAGAGGAACCCAGGAGCACGGAGGGCCCTGAGAAACGGGGGTGCAGTAGAAGGGTTGTGCAGCCCTGGGATCGCCGAGCCAGTCAAGCTGTTGTCAAGGAAACAGGATGGAGCGCTCGGGCCCAAGAGCAAGACCGGGAGCTTTGGCGGCAGCTCCTCACACATCCTCTGTGGGGCCGGGCTGGCTACAGACGGCTCTTCCATCCCACAAGAGTTGCCATTGTGGAGGGGAGCTGTGTGCGCCTGGAAGGCTACATGGTCCTGGTGAGCCTGAGCCGACGACGGGGCAGCTGATGAGAGGGGCAGAGAGGGCCAAACCTTTGTGTCACGAGGCCGCCCTTTGGCAGGTGGTGCTCCGGACCTCCCTGCAAGCCGGTCCTCGCTCTGCCCCACCTGTGCCTCCTTCTGCTTCTCTCCCGCCCTTTCTCCTGAGCCCACAGTCTGTGTGAGTCTCACACATGAGAACGTTTGGGGCCACCTGACCCACCAGAGGCCTGAGTTGCAATTTCGGGAACAGGACTGAGGAGACAGAAGAAGAGAGTTGAAGGCAGAACTCAGTCCAGCGTGACTGGGCCCAGTTCTCCATGCCGGGGCAGAGGGCCTGAGCGGTGTCACCGGGGACTGTCCAGCACTCACTGCCCACTCTGAACACCAGTGATGCTACTTCCCTCCCATTCTCCGGGCGGTTTGGTGGGAACGCCCCTCCCACAGTCCCGGGTTCTGGACAGATCACCTGCCTCCCACGGGGACAAACCTGAGCCAGTGAAAGGCCAGTTTTGGGGGCCCCTCTTTCCAGGGGGAACAGGCAAGCACTCACTTCAAGTAGCTGCTTCTGCTGCCTATTGGGCTGTAGGTAGATCCATGCCTGACAGAACCGGGAAGGGTTCTGGTGATGTCACACCGCACCGGAAGCTGACCCACTTCTGAACGATGCTGTTATGAGAACCAGTAAATCCCTCATTTTCTGAATGGTCAGCATAGGGATCGAAGGAGCCCTCAGCCCCCAGAAGCTGTGTACCCGACCCAGTCACCTGGCCTTTCCCCAAGCTACCTGGTCACAGGGGACTCTGGCGAGGTAAGGCCACTATGAGGCCAGGGAACCCCTGTTGCTAGGATTTGGTGTAGCGACCAGTTCCTTCAGAGTCTCGACCTTCCCCAGGGAAGCCACTGCCTCGCATCCTCTGTCTGGCTCGGAGCCCAGGGAGCCTGAGGAGCAAGGCCGCTGTGCACAGTGCAGCTCCCTGCGGGACAAGGATCTGCACAGACTTGGGCTGTGGGGAAGACGGCACTCTTGGCCTGGCACTGCCCACTATGTTGCCCACTGCTTGGCCTCTCTGAGCTTCAGGTGTCCCTCTGGAGTGTGTGGATGGTAAGCTTGCTCCCTTACAGGAAGGAGCCCCAGAGCTGGAAGCCGCCGACCTATTGCCTGGGCCCAGGACCTGACTCCCTGACATGCATATGGTGAGGATAGACATGGCTTGTACCTACTTATCAGATGCAGAAACTGAGGCACAGATGTTAAGCAACTTGCCAAAGTCCCAGAGCTCGTAAGTGACAGAGCCAGGATGTGGATCCAGGCACAGCTCAGCTCCAAGAGCCTGGACCATGAGCTGCCCTTCTTCTGCCCTGCCCCTCCTCCAACACCTTCCCATGCCCAGTGTAGACTTCTGTGCCCTTCGATGGGCACCTGCCATTCTGGGGGCTGGAGGAGACAAAACGAGATGCCCGAGGGGCGCATAGTCCTGGAAAGAAAACATAGAAACGCATTTCCTCTTTCTTGTCCCCATGGGATGCTGTTCAGCTCCCCACTGCAGGTAGCACGTGGCTCAGAGAAAGGCCAGGTGACAGTGGAGGGGAGCCCTAGCTTGTCTTGTCATTTGAGGAAACTTCCACATGCCCACTGCAAACCCTGGTCCTAACCTTACCCTGCCTTTATCTTTTTTTTTTTTTTTTTTTGAAACAGGGTCTCGCTTTGTAGTTCAGGTTGGCCTTGAGCTCAGCCTTGAACTCACAGCAATCCTCCTGCCTCTGCCTCCTGAGTGCTGGGATTACAGGCATGACCCACCACGCCTGGCACTGCAGTGTGTGGTACTGGTTGCTGCTGGGCGTGAGTCTCCACACTCAGTATTGTATGTGGTTATCAGGGGATCAAACCTGGGTCCTTGCGCTTGCAAGACGGGCATCGGAACCACTGAGCTAACTCCCCAGCCCACCTACCCTGTCCTTATCTTTGACAGGTGAAAAGGGGGTGAATGTCACAAAAGAAGACGTGTGCTCTGAGTTGAGAAGAGAGAAAGATCATTTCCAGAGACTGAGAGGGCATGTGATGGGAAAGGGAACAGCAAAGTCCACGCTGCAGCGGCAGCACGAGGCTTGTGCTGCGTCAGCCCGGCTGTCCCAGCAGTGAAGGGGTTGGCGGGGAGCTGGGGGCACTTGTAAAGGTCTGAGCGCTGGTGGGAGATCCGAACTGAGGTGGTCAGCCCATCTCTGCGCTGGGGGGGGCCAGTCGTCTGCGTAGACTGAACAGGCACCTCCCACCCTGCAGGCCAGTCCTCAGATGCTCACCTCCACCTTGTCCACCTGTCCTCATCATCCAGTGGTGTGGCCCACAGGGATCATCCCCCAGCCATGGACTCACCATCCTGCCCAGCTCTTCTCATCCTACCTCCTCCCCGGGGCTTCCAACCCAACTGAGCATTTCCCTTCTTGCAACAATGCCTAAGAACACACCTGCCCTCTCTGTACTCTGTTTGGCCCAGAAGTGCCGTGTGTGTGTGTGTGTGTGTGTGTGTGTGTGTGCGTGTGTGTGTGTGCGTGTGTGTGTGTGTGTGAATCACATGGCTTCCTAGGTGGAGAAGGGACTGGTAGTGAAGTGGCGGCCAGTGACTGGTATTGAAGTGGTGATGTCATTCTGGCCCTGAGTCAAGGACACATGTTGGGATAACAGTCCTGCTGTTCATGGGCCCTGTGACCCTCAGGAACCTATTTATGCTGAGCCTGAATTTCTTCACCTGTGATTAGAGGTGAATTGGTTGCCTTCCAGGACTTTTCTTTAGACTGAGAGAGAACTGGACATCTTCTGAGAACTGTGGAAGCACTGCTTAGATTCTGAATATGTTTTCATTCATCTATCCATCTCCACTGAGCCCTGACTCTACAAAACGCC
>PVIR01045336.1:0-10801 GCA_004026965.1 Petromus typicus
GATCAGACCACCTCCCTATGCCCAGGCCTCATCCTGAGCAAGGCCCTGACCCTCAGCAGTGCTACGAGGCTGGGAGGGATGAGGAAGCCTCAGGGGAAGAGTGTGAAGCTGGCAGAGGCTGGCTCAGGAGGATTAAAAAACCATCTCTATCAGGGACAGTGCAAGGCAAACAAAGAGCAAGCTTTGTGACCAGTTACCTAGAACTCTGTTCACTGATGAGGGTGGCTGTGCTCAAAAACACATTCCGGGTGTCCCTGAAATGCCTTTCTTTGGACTCACAGCAAGAGACAGAAGTCAGGGCCCAGCTTCAGAGCCCAAACTGAACTCTTGTTAGGGGCTGATGTAGTTGCTGGCTTTAAACTGAAGCCACTGTTCATTTACCATCCTGAAAATCCCAGGGCCCTGAAGGAGTATACTAAATACACCCTGCTTGTGCTCTATAAATGGAACAGCAAGGCCTGAATGACAGTTACAATATGGGAAAATTCTTTTTTTTTTTTTTTTTTAAGGTTTTTTGAGACAGGGTCTCGCTTTGTGGTTCAGGCTGGCCCTGAGCTCAGCCTCAAACTCATATCACAAGGAGTCCTCCTTCCTCTGCCTCCTGAGTGCTGGGATTACAGGCGTGAGCCACCACGCCCAGCACTGTGGTATGTGGTACTGGTTGCTGCTGGGTGTGAGTCTCCATGCCCAGTATGGTATGTGAGTACCGGGGATCGAACCCAGGTCCTTGCGCTTGCAAGCCAGGCACCGGAACCACTGAGCTAACTTCCCGGCCCAATATGGGAAAATTCTAAGTCCATAGATGAGGCCTACTGCTAAGAATAAAAGTCCTTAATGCTTATGTATACTGGGTTTGCCTACATTTAGAAAAATACTTGTCTTGAGACATGCTAAGTATTCACTATAAAAACTTAAAAAATATCGTATCTTTTCTCTGGTATGAGAAAATGAAGATGTAAATGAGTTGTAGTATATATAGTTGATATTGTGAAATAGAAAATATTTAAATGGAAAGAGGGTGTAGGGGTAAATAATGAGGGGAAAAAGGATGTGACAGTAATAAAGCAAGCTTATGTATGTAGGGGGTGGGAGTTGCAGGGTGGGGGGAAGGGGGAAAATGAGAAGTTGTGTCATATTCTGGTACAAACTCTCAATATTGGATGCGATGATGATGTGTATTCAGAATGTACCAATAAAGATTTCAATTAAAAAAAAAAACCAGTAGTGAGAGAAACCAAATAGAGGTCAACTCCAATTGAATGAAACACACACAAAAAAACTGATGGTTAATAAAAAAGATCTAGCAAACAATCCTTTGTCTATTTAAATACAAGAACACAGCAAGAGCAAAAGCACCCAAGAGTAAATATTAGAAGATGAAACCCCAGAGAAAAAACTACTCAAAGGGATGACTGCCTTAAAGCTCCTAAGTGGACCAAAACTGTTCTGAGAAAAGGTAGGAAAGTCAGAGACAAAGTCCTACAGAAGTCACTGGAAGAGTGGTGAAACCCTTATTAGAAAAAACAAGCATCAGTTCTAGGTGGTTTTTTAGTACAGTTCTATTAGAACAATAATACAATTCTGATTTTACTCTATTGATACCAATAGGGAAATGGAGATTCTCCACCTATTTTAAAGCCATATAATTTTCATATCAAAACCAAAGAAAGAAATCCCAGCTCTCGACCTACTGCACACAGTTCAGTGTCACTTGTGGATACAGATGTTAAATTGAGGAAAAAAGTAGCAAGTCATTTCCAGTAACTTACAGAAGCACAATAAAATACAACTAAGGGGCTGGAGATTTAGCTCAGTGATTCTGGCACCTGTTTAGCAAGTGCCAAGTCCAAGTGCCAAGTTCAGTCCCCAGTAACCACATGCAACAATGCTGGATGTGGTGGCTCACACCTGTAATCTCAGAGGCAGAGGCAGGAGGATTGCTGAGTTTGAGGGGAGCCTGAACTATAAAGCAAGACCCTATGTCGAAAAACCGAAAAAAAAAAAAAAATACCCCAAGTACTTTAACACTGGGGCAGTTAAATATCAGGCATCAATTATAGAAACATGAAATTATTCTTGTTTGTAAATTGTTTATACATTTTTTAAAATTTTAAGGAAACTGATGTTTGCTTTATATTTATATAATGAATCAGTTCTCTCATAGAAATGACACACGGAAATGGGGGGTGGGAGAAGCGACATGACAAAAACACACACATATTCAGGAGCAATTTAAGAATAGGGCTTAAGGCACAATATAAAATCTTGAAAGACATATCAATTCCTGAACCACTAAAAACCACTAGTTATACTAACCCTTCCCAAAATAATGTCTGATGAACTGTAGGTATGAGTATAAACTCAGATGTACATAGAGAGAAAGAAAGGTAAATATCTTTGCTCTTGTCTGCTCAGAGAATCTAGTTCCAGTCATGCCTAGGAGCAATAAACATACAGAAAAACCTAGATATTACTTGAAACCAGGACTCCTTAGATAAGTAATTAGATAAGATAGACCCAGAAGCCAACCAGAAGTAATTTAAACAAAATAGATGATGATCATACTGGATTTTTTTTTTTTTTACTTTGTTGGATATCATGTATTTGAATCCAGAGTCTGTTTTTTTAAAACTCAATCTTCCCCTTTTAATGCTTTATATTGTTTAATCAATGTATGCTTTTTAGCAAATACTGCATTTCAGTATCATAGGAAAAGAATCCCACTCAGAAGTTACCCCAAACTGCACAGGTTCCCAGCACTAGCTCTACTTGTCTCAATGGCTAAGTGAAGATGTTCCCTAACCTTTTTATGGACTTTCCATCTGAGGACAGTGATGATGCTGAGAGGGCATGAAAATAAAAAAGAATCTGCACTGGACAGAAGAGGAATAGATGGAAAGATATAGGATAGAAAGACAAAGAAAAACATGTTAAGAATAGAATCTAGGCAATTGGGTAGGTGGGTGTTCGTGTGATCATAATGAATTTTAAATCTTGCAATAAAATATACACCTGTCTACAAATGAGATAGCCTTTCCTTAGAGAAGAATTCTAATAGAAATGAGGAGACAGCTAGGAAATCCTCACTGGGACACTGCAGCATGACCTACTGGAGGTCAGATTATAGACGAATGATATATCTGCATTATCTCAAAAATACCTTCCTGGGCCAGGGGATTTAATCCCCAGTAACCACACACAAGAATAGTGGTGACTAATGCCCACCAGCAAACAGTACCACATACCACATTGCTGGGCATGGTGGCTCATGCCTGTAATCCCAGCACATGGAGAACTGCTGTGACCTTGTGGCTCATCTGGGCCACATAGTGAGCTCAGGACCATCCTGAACTACAAAAGTGAGACCCTGTCTCAAAAAAAAAAAAAAAAAAAAAAAAAAAAAAAAAAAGAGGAGCTTCCTCCTCCTTTTCTTTCTTTAGAAAGAAAAAAAAAAGAGCTTTATAGTGAATGAACCCAGCAGATGGCATCTTAACTAAATGATCAGGGTCAATACCACAAGCAAAAAGACACATTCACACATTCCTCCCGATACACCAAGAAGAGTACATCCCTTCTCTGACATTCTTGCCAAGACTGAAGAACCTCAACCAGAAAAGAAAACATCAGACCAACTTGAACTACGAGACCTTAGGCAAAACAACCAAATGCTACTCTTCCAAAGTGTCGAGGTCATAAAAGATGTGGGAAGACTGAAGAAAACTTTGAGGAACTCAAGGAAGTGCAGTGGTTGAATGCAGGGTACATCCAGGGCTTATTCTGAAGCCCTGGACTCTTGCTTGACTTAGATGCATCAGTGGGGCAGTGATGGCTGACAGACTTCCTGGATAGTTGGCCTTCATACAGCAGTCAGCTGTCTTTCAAAACCAAGACATGTAAGGTATCCTCTTCCTCCCCCAACACTGAAACCCAAACACTTTGTCCTTGTAGAGTCCACCCTACCTGAAGCACAGGGTGGAGAAATTTTGTGTCAGTCATGGCTATGTTTTGATGCTCATCTAGTGATTCTGCCTGGCCTCATTTCCAACTTTCTCTTCGTTATAGAAAAGGGCCACAGCGGGGTCACTAGGAACTAGATACAACCAACCGGTCCTCCAGCTCATCCCAAGAAAATTTACACCAAGAGCTCCAACCAAAGTCCTGTGGATACTTCTAACTGGACTGGCTGGGGATATGTCTGAAGGTGGTGATATGAAGGAAAGGCATCATTACTAAGATTATACCTTGCTCGGTGTCTCTGCGAACCTGGCTTTATCTAGAGTGTCCAAATACTACCGAAATACAATCATATTCCATACAATTACCTCATTAAAGTGCCTCAGTGGTATTTAACTTACCCAGAGTTGTACAACCATCACCAATCAGTTTTAGAACATTTTCATCACCTTCGAAAGAAATCTTATGCTTATTCATTGCCACAACCACACTGTCCCTTGGCAGCCATTAATCTTTGTTCTGTATCTATGAATTTCCCTGTTTTGGATATTTTATCTAAATGGCACTGGGTAGCATGTGATCTTTAAAAATGATTCTTTCACTCAGTGTTTTCCAGGTTTGTCCACGTCATGGCCCTACTTTGCCTTTTAGAGCCCTCTCAAGGTCTTAAGTTATCTGCCTCCTGCCTGTCCTCAGACTGTCCTGCATCCCCCTTTAAGCACAGATTCTTGGCCACATCTGTACTAAGAAAAAAGTGAGAAGGTGACTGAGACCAAGGAAAAACTAGGCTGGATTGCAAAATATTCATTGTATTATTTCAGCACTTCAGGATAAAAAAACATGGTAAAGACCAAGGGGTTTATAAGTAGCCAGTTTCCAATATAATATTTGAGTTGCCTCCTGAGTTAGAATATGCCTTGGCCCTTCTAGGATAACCCCAGTTGCTAATTCTGTGCCCCATGCTCTTTGGGCACACGTGGGATACCACATCCCATGGGCTGGTTTGGAAGATAGCACCATACAGCTGTTCTCTCCTCCACTCTCCAGGAGAGCGAAGAGGAACTCTACTCCTCCTGTCGCCAGCTGCGGAGGCGACAAGAAGAGCTGAACAACCAGCTATTTCTGTATGACACACATCAGAACTTACGCAATGCCAACCGGGATGCCCTTGTCAAAGAGTTCAATGTCAATGAGAACCAGCTCCAGCTGTACCAAGAGAAGTGCAACCGAAGGTAGGCAGATCTCCCTCACCTGCTGCAGGTCATGGGGCAAAAATTCAGGAAGCCTCCAACCCACCCATGCTTTCTTTAAAAATTCTCTCATACTTTTAATTTTGGTTTTCTGCTCTATAAATGAATGTAAAGTAACACTGTAAGTACTAAGAACTGTCTTCTATATATATTTTAACGTAACAGTGAAAACAGATGAGCATTTTATTGATGTGCTGGGGACGCAACCCAGGGCCTCATACAAGCTAGGCAAATGTTCCACCATTGCTCCAGTGATCACTGATTTTTAAGGAGTCCTAATTGAGTTCTCATGAACACTGGAGAATGGAGATCAAAAAAGATCCCCTTGCCAAGGGGAGGCTATTGGTTGTGCTAAGGTAGACTAAGGGATAGAAGAGTAGCCAAGGGATACCTTATGTCTCCCAGTGTGCCAAGGGGCAGTATAATCTGGGCATAGATGCTAACAGCAGCCCTTAAGGGCAGCACCGTGCCCAGCTCCTCCCCATAGTATTTTCACTGATCTTCAAGTCAACCTTTAAAGTAGCATCTCCCTCATTTTAGCAGCATGTTGGCCGAACCTCTCTGAGTTGCAGTGTCTTACCAAGTACTCAGTGTGCCCTCTCCAACTCTCAGCCACATGCCATCTAGGCACAAATGACCCTAAATATTCCAGGGTTCTGCACAGAACCTGTATTGTTTGCCCTGCTGCTGCTTAAGTCTGTTTCATTTCAGGTTGAGAGAGAAGAGAGTCAGCAACAGCAAGTTCTACTCTTAGAAGCCAGTTTATATGTGTAAGGGTATGGTGTGTGTACATGTGCTGCATGTAGAAGACTGTGTTCTGTTCGATTCCTTGAAAGAGGCTACTGTGTGACGTCATCCTCTCCAAGTCTGACATCAAGATGACATTTGTGAAGACCCAACGGGCATGAATTGGGTTAACTTCCTAATATTTTCATCTGGGACAGTTTAACTTAAATCTTTATACAGGATCCAAAAATGGGCTCTTTGTTTTGGCCAGTGTTCCAAACCTCACTAAATAAAACCAACACAAATCTGAGTCAATTGAGCCTTTATCCATGTCCTACATGGTGAAGAGGGTTCTTTTCTGGCCAACAAGATTTTGCTAATGGCCCACATAACTGACTTCCACAGAAGATGAGGTGGGAATGTAGGGAACTCACTCAGTCAATTCTGAAAAATATTTTAACTAAAAGGCAAATGAGTCCAAAATTAGGGCTTTTGGATTCCACAAGAGTCCAGATGTGCCTGTCAGTGGGCTCAATTCAGTGTGTGTTAACTACCAGCAGACCTGCTGCACGGACCTGCCGGAGTCCACAATAAGTGGTTGGGTGAATGGAAGCTTGCTTTGTGACTAGTGTTACTGGGGGTGGGGTAGAGATCCTGGGACCTGTTTTAAAAGCCAGTCAGAGACTAGGGACTGCTAGACGCTCAGCCACCTTCTGCCCTGGCTCTCCATGCTGGAAGGCTCTTGACTCACTCTCCATCCCTGGTTCCCCACTGAGTGGCTGGGAGGGTGCTGGGAAAGTGCTGTGGTCCACAGACAAGCTAAGCTGGACAAGGCAGATGAAAAGTGTGTAGAGGAATCTTCTGGGCCATGAAATACTGTGGAGCAAGGATTAAAGCTGTAATAGCTCAGGCCCTACGGTGTTACAGGCAGCCTCAAACACAGCCACCCCAAGGGGGTAAGCCCATGTGGATTGTGACTGGCAGGGCCTTTACACCTTGTGTGTTCTGTGATATAACATCAGTCATTTAATGAAACTGTTGAGACACAGTCTTGGGGTCAATAGAGTCACAATTTCCAGAATCAGAAGTGACTCAGGAAAGGAGATGTATGAAAAATAGCACATACAGTGCAGAGAAGAAAAGTAGTGAGAATGGTGCTTTGCTTAGGTAGAACTGGATCCTAAAAACTATTCAGTCCCACCCCTTTCACAATGATCCAAAATGCTGGGCTTAGCATGAGTGTATTGCTGAGGAGTTGGTTTGAACCAATTAGGCCCCATCTGACCTCCAAACTTCATCCCTGCATCCCACAAAATCTTGATACTTCCCCATACCAAGCACCCTGCCAAGGTCTTGGACCCTGAAAAACACCTGCAGTTTCTGAAATTAAAGACCACATCCATCCATAAGCTCCTTCAAGAAAGACATTTACCATCCTTAAAGCTAGGAATAGGGTACCTCCAGCCTGGTTGAGGTAAGGTCACTTCCTTGTACACTGGTTGGTCCTCAGATTGGGAGGTGCGGTGTTATTCAGCTATCAGCAGTTCAGGAAAGTGGAGTCCTGATGTTAGCCAGTGTTCCAAGCAACTCTCAAGAAAGGTGGGCTGATGGGGGTGGGGGTAGGGGGGAGAGGTGGGCTGGGAAGGCAGGAAGAAGTGTCAGATGACAGTCAGTGCCTGTTAGCTGGCAGCTGGCAGAGCCTACTGCTCACAGTGCTAGTCCCCAGTCCCTTCCCACTCTGTCATTACTTCTACAAGCACAGCTCAGGGGCGCTATCAGTCACTTTCAGCTCCTGCTTCACTCTGCTGTGAAGTTGGGTTGCATAGGTCTTGTATCTCTTTTGGTTAAAATAGTCTTGCCACTGTATCAAAGAAATTGGTTTTTGTGAATAGTCTGTATGTAGCCAACTCATGCAGAGAAAGGACAGACAGGTGACAATACCAGGGGGGCTGGGAAGGACCTGTTTCCTCCAGTGACCAGCACTGGAGTACGCCACAAGAAAATAATTACTTTGGATCTGTCCTACCCTAATAGTGCAACATGGGAATCTGGTTCTCAGTGGTATTGAGGCTTCAGTGGATCCTCTCAGTAAAGGAATGGATGAATTTGTGGCTCTTCCCAGACAGGGTATGTTAGAAGCCAAGTAACCTAACCTAACCATCTAGCTGAGATGAACTTGTGGCATGGCTATCAAGCCACAGGCAACTTATGTCCTGTTCGCAATAGGATGGTACAGATATTCTGAAAGATGGTAGTAGCACTGGTGCAGCTAAGTCCAACTACGTATGTGTCATCTCATCTTTGCTCACACTGCCTCACATGCACTATTTTGGAATACTGATTGTTAGGTGGACTATAAGACAGAGAGCCTGGTAGGTCACCGAGCCTGGGAAACTTAATTTATACAAAGATAATTTCGCCATGTAAGACCTGATGTGCAGGGGTTGAGAAAGGTGCCAAGGTCAGTTCCCCAAGATTGGTCACAGAACCTCGATGCCTAGCAGTGGCTCATGCAACTGGTGGGCTACAGAGAACTCGTGAGGGCTTGGTGCTCCAAGAAGTTGACCAGACAACAAAACCTAGTAATTGAGATGCCCGTGACCAAGGCCAGTGGTTTTTGTGCCACAAGGTGGTGGGCCAATCTTACCCCTCCCTGGGTGTAGCAGAGCTTTTCAGGGCATCTCTTTTCAGATCCTCCCATTCTTGTAGTACTCTTTAGTAAGACTGTCTCTGAGAAAAGCTTTTTTCTCTGCTTACATAAGAAATGCAGCTTGTCCTATCTCCTCCCTATCTATCAGAGATTATGACTCAAGGTGTAGAAGTCAAAATATGGATATTTAGAAAGTGAAAGACTAAAAAGGGTGCAGATCCTTTTGCAAATCCAGTGGTTCCTATTTCTTTACTTTCACAAAGTGGAGAGACTGCCCAGTAGATTTCTGTATTCTGACTTGTACCTGTGAAGGAATTCCAAGGATTTAGTGATATTGCAGCCATAAAATTTCCTGTTCCCTTCTCATCTATATGAGCAGGGACTGATGACTCCTCTATGCATAAGTCTTAAATGGGAGACTAAATCTCAGTATGCTGGTGCATTTCTATAATCCCAGCACTCTGGAAGGCTGAAGTAGTATGACTATGTTCAAGCCCAGGTGGGTCAATTTACCAATTTAATGAGACTGCCTTAAAATTTTAAAAAGGTCCAGGGATGTAGCTCAGCGTGAAGGCCCTGGGTTTAATCACTGGTACTGGAAAACCAAACTAGATTTGGTGCTGCTCCTTGACTCATTGTGAAAACATTAACCTAGATAGATGAAACTGTACAGAAAAACCTTCTCAATCACACTGATACATTTTAAATTAAGTTTTACTATGTTCAACTGTGTATTAAAATTTGTACTTTATTGTTCAGAAGAGAATGTTAAAGGTTTAGAGTATTATGATTATAGAAAATTATGTAAATGTGTTAAGAGATATAATTATACAATATAAAAGCCCAGAGTGGGCTAAAATCTGAGGGGGAAGAGATACTAAAATGCAAATTCAAAGAGTAAAAATGTGCCATATCCTACTATGAAAACTTGCTCTGTCCATTTAATTTTTAAAAGGAGTGTTTACAAACAGCTGTTATACTTAGAGTCTCTTGGCTAAATTTAAAAACAAAAGTAATGGTTTTATCTGAAAATGTAGTAACACAGTATGTCAACATTTATATCCTTTTAATTATTTATGATGAGAAAGTTTAGTAGTCAATTTAGAAATGTGTGACATCCAGATATTCAGAATCTGAACATAATATTTTAAGATTGCTGATCTAGGGCCAGTAAATGATTGATTATATTTAGAAGCAGAGATTGCTACAAGGGACACCAGTTCTTTTTACTTTAAAAGCAGTATAATTTAACTATTAACTTTTATGCCCTTAAACTTTTTGGAGGAAGACCTAAAAGCACATACTACCCAACAGAAATTTAGAAATATACAAAATTTCAAAACTAGTATTTAAAAAATTACTCAATGATTTACCCTAGGGTTTTTAATTTTCAAAAAATTATCTTGAAAAGACAGTCATCTTGTCTTAGACATTTATACATTTCTTATTTCTCAGCAGGCTTTGAAAAGCTGCATTTGGAAACCTGTGTTTCATTATTAAAGTGTAATTTATTTTTCCTATAAATAGTATGTGTTTGTGTATACAGAGAGAATTATGTGAATGAGTCACATATGTTGGCTGCTGTTGATGTGAAATTAAATAGCTGTATCACACCTTAAAAAAATAAAAACTTGGTCTGGATGAATACAGTGGTTTGCTCAGAACTCTAACTGCTGTTCACTTTTTATGTTCTCAAAATAAACAACAGGTAATTCAGCCAGGTCATAGACACAACTTCAATTCTTTTTTAAAAAACATGTTTTTGGCAGCTCAGTGGCAGAGTACTTACCTCCCATGCATGTGGCCTAAGACCTATACTGTATAGAAAAGGAGGACATTTGTAAAGTAGAAGAATATAAGGAGGTACAGCACTTTCATATGATATTATAGATACATTATTATTATTTTTTCCCCCGCAGTATCAGAGATCAAACTCAGGGCCTTGTGCTTCCAACGTATATGCAGTACCACTTGAGCTAAATCCCTGGCTTGTGGATATGTTATTAACATGTATACATTTACAAAATATTATGGGACGAAAAGAAAATGCCGAACAATGCTACCCACCAGTACCATTTATAAAACTTCAGATAAGAAAGATAAAATCTTTTTTCTTTTCCCTGCCACTGGCCTCACTCCTGTGCACAGGACTACAGTACTATACACCATTTTCTGTAGAGACACCAAAGTGACCAGACCTAATACTTTTTTTTTTTTTTTT